>JAJIBD010024810.1:200000-205339 GCA_021461705.1 Cryptotis parvus
GATAAGTGGAGATGTTACTGGTGCTCGCTGGGCGATTCCATGAACAACAGAAACACAAGTGATACAAGTGGTACAAGTGATTACTAATGAAAAATTTTGTTTTACCTACAATATCCCTGCCATGAAAATGAAATATATGTGTACACACATAATACTTTGAGTAAATATCCAGATGTATATGCTTTAGAAAATGAATTCTACTAAAGTTCTGGTTGCTATTGCTCACAGATGATTGTTTAATGGATACAGATGTTATAGAAGGAACTGGAGAGATAGTATAGTGATTAGAGATTTTGTTTTGTTTATGTCTGACACAGTTTGATCCCTTGCCCTACATATGGATACCTGAGCAGTGACAGGCATGATTCCTAATATATATAAAAATTACAAGCCATGTATAAAATTTATAATAATATTCAAATGGATACAGATAAATAATATAGCAGGTAAGAAACTTGTCTTGCCTGTAGTCACGTAGGTTTAATATCTTGCATCCCCTCTGGTCCTCCAAGCCTGGAGCACAGAGTTAGGAGTTACCCCTAATAACCTCTGGGTTGGTTTTAAAACCAAAAAAATTCAGTGATTTTATATTTGTAAATTAACTTCTTGCTGAAGATTGATCACTTGACATCCCATTATTCATCGATTTGCTCAAGCGGGCTCCAGTAACATTTCCATTTGACCCTATCATTTGCCAGTGTAGCCCAATGGCATCTGCTTGCTTCAGGAATACAAACAGCCTCAAATCGTTCCTTCCAGTGTCTTGATGAAGTCTTACCATCTTTCAGGTAGGTGGCTATGTGATCTTTTGACGTATCATGGAATCCAGTCAGTAATGACTCTAGACAAGCGGTCATCTCCAAATCACATTACATGTCCAGCCCATCTGATTTTTGATGCCTTGGCAAACAAGGCATTGCCCCTTAATAGTTTTAAGTACATAATTAGTTTGACTTTCTTTAGATTGTCTATAAATTTTTGTCCAGACACAAGATAGTTTTCCAAATTGAGGTTGTTAATGTATAGAAAACTAAAACTTAGATTCTGACCTCATATTTAGCTAGGAAACTTCATAAAAAAAATGCATGAGTAAAATGCATCCTTTTAATACAATGCAGTCAACTGCAGGCATAAGCAAAATTATAGCTTATAATATTCACACCAAAAAGGAAACAAAGAGTTGAACTGAACTTTTAACATTTCTGAAGTGTTTACTTTTTCAGGAAGTGCTGACATCTAATCAGAAACTTTTAGGATTATTATATTTATCAAAAATATGCTTACATGAAGTAGCATCCTTTATCCTTTGGGACAGCTTTGTTCTTTGATTTTTACTTAACATTGCACACATCTAGTTCATCTTTTGATGGAATCATAAAATAACTTTCACAGCAAGAAATTATTTCAAAATCACTTTAAATTTCATTGTTTGAGGAATAATATAACCATTCAAACAAATCTCAGAAAAGCAAGCTTAAGTAGATATTTTTACAGAATTATTTAGTAGCACATACTGTCACTGTAAAACTAGTATTAAATAGCTGAAAGAAATATTTAATAACCTATTTCTTATTTAATGTTGTAGTATGCATTATCTTTCAAATAACTTTTAGGAAGCACTACGAACTACAGAAATTCAATATTTCATTTAATTGAATGCTTAAGAATTCTAAAACATTCTAAAACAATTTTAATTATTCTTGCTTCATATTTATAAAAATCCCTTACGACATTGTTTATATGATGGCTAGTCACAATGTTATGACCATTTTGCCATTTAAATGAGATGGCCAGATATATTTTAAATAATCTGGCAATATTTTTAAGATCTAGTCAGTCAAATTTAATTATTGTACACTTGCATTTTGCCAGGAAAAGTCTAATCTGTTATACTAATTTGCCATCCTAGCTCTTAGAGCTATTGTCTAAAGAGTAGACTTTGATTTCTTCTTAGTTTTTCTACTTTTGAGGGGATAACACTCCTCTTAATGCTCAGGGGACTTGGAGAACATGTTTAGTGATAATCAACTAAGCATAGGTAGCTCCCAGAAGACTAAGCATTTCTCTGGTCCAATAGTTTTGGGGACAAACAGGGCCACACCCTGCAGTGCTCGGAGTGGGGAAAGGTATCAATTTTATTTTGAAAATAACTAGAACATTAGTTAGTACTATTGACATATACAATATTTAGTAATAGGTTAATGAATAGAGTGCTATTGCATATATTCTTTCCCATTCCATAACGTTTTATAATGATGAATCCTACATAAAAGTTTCCAAACCCTGCCCTGTGAAATATTTAGTCATCTTTAAACTGTCTATTTAGTCATGACTAAATCATAAAGTTATTCATGAATGGGTTTCTGGCATATAATAGACAAACACTACCCCGTTGCCAACGTCCGCTTCATCCCACCAATCCCCACATGTCCCATTAGAAAGAGCAAAATGTGTATGTGTGCATTTGCTTGTGTGGGCATGTGTGTGTTTTCCATGCAATTTATAGTACTATTGCCTAGAGCTTTCCATACATAACACTTTACTATCATTCAGCACCACTTCTTCCTCCACATTTTAACATTACCTTCCACCACGGATGTTGCCCATTCACTGTTCTCTGCCCCGCCCCCACAGGAGACTTGTTTCCTACTGAATACCTCATGTTTCTATTATCTTGGGGTATTGGGTATTCATTATTCCATATATCTCTATCTACTATGTCTCAGGCCCCTTTACTTTTGTTTATACATAGATTTACTCATCCCTATTATTTTTACTCTAAGAATTATTTATTACGTTACTATATAGTTTAATTGAACAACATACAAAAAAAGTTAAAAATGCAGAAAACTCGATCTATGCCTTTATAGGGTAGAGAAGGGGGTTTCTGAGATGGCATGTCTCTGTACCAAAGACTAATACTAATGCCAGTTAAATATTTCTCCAAGCCTTCACAAGTCTCTTCTACTTTATTGTAGTTTTGTATTTTAGTTGCCTTTGAGTATATGAGGGAGCCATGCTTGTTTGCTTGGAAGCAAACAGCATTTCTCTCTGGTCTAATTACTTAGGGGGTCCAACGTGGCCAGGCTAATATGCTGGTAACATCTAGCTAGTCCCATGATGATTGTGGTAGCTTGGGAGAATATTTATACCATCTAGTACAGCATACATGGTCAGATAAACTGCCACATTTAGACTACCCCCTTATCTACGAAGTGATGTGCAGGCGGCAATTCAGAGCAGATGCAGCGGCCCTTAGGAGTCCTGCAACAAACGACCAACTGAGAACTCTTTGGCACCACTGCAAAAACATGGGAAGATACCACTATTGACGACATCGATGAAGAATAAAACCAACTGGTTCAGCACCTCCATGATTGTGCGAAGAATGCCAAGAGAGAGAAAGACACAAAAAGGACGCCTGTCTTTAGAAACTCTCGAGCTCATTTGCCAACGTGGCAAGTCGTGAGCCTCAGGAGACCAAATGCTAACATCCAAGCTTGCTAAATGGTGCATAGAAGTGATAAAAGAAGACCTCAAAGACAGAAAAGCAGAAATACTGGAAGATACAGCAGAAGGGGGAAAAGCATTGACACTGCCCACCTGTCTTTCACCAAATATAAGACCAAGATGACTACCCTCCGACGCCCTGATGGATCTATCACATCTTCCAGAAAGGCAATGGAGAAGATTATCCAGGACTTCTACACAAATCTCTTTGATAGCCACATCCACCTGCCCACATACCAAATTCCACAGGATGGATATGTCATTCCCAACATTCTCCCTTCTGTATCCGACATGCCATCTAGTCGGTAAAGAAGGGAACAACATCAGACCCAGACAAAGTCAGACCCGAACACACCTGAAGAATCTGCCATCAGTACTCATCAATACACTAGCTCAGCTCTTCACACGCTACCTGTCCGAATGCAAGGTACCCTCCCAATGGAAAACCAGCAGGACAGTTCTACTGTTCAAGAAGGGAGACATTCACGACATTGGCAACTATCACCCCATCTGCCTGTTGTCTGTCATCTACAAGCTGTTTACACGACTCATCCTGAACAGGATTAGCAGAACACTAGATGAAGGACAACCATGTGAGCAAGCAGGCTTCTGGAAAGGATTCAGCACAATCGACCATATCCACACAGTAACCAAGCTCATTGAGGTTTGTAAGGAGTACAAGATGCCACTCTGTCTCACGTTCATTGATTTACAGAAAGTCTTTGGTTCTGTGGAGACTGAAGCAGTCATCGAAGCCCTAGCCAAACAGGGTGTTCAAACCCAATACATCAAGATCCTTCATGAGCTGTATTACTGATTCACCACCAGGATCTCACCATTCTACAAAGAAGTGATCATTGATGTCAAAAGAGGGGTTTGACAGTGTGATACCATTTCACCAAAATTCTTCAGCGCCACCCTCGAGAACATCATGCAACAATTAGAATGGGAAGGAATGGGAGTGAAGATAGATGGTCGGCAACTACACCACCTCCGCTTCGCTGATGACATTGTTCTAATAACACCAAACATTAGCCAAGCGGCACAAATGCTGGCTGACTTGGACTGAGAATGTGGAAAGACAGGTCTACAGCTGAATCTGAAGAAAACTATGTTCATGAAAAATGAACTAGTTCTAGAGGCCCCATTCGCTCTCAACCGAACAAACATCTCTGAATGCAGCAGTTATGTGTACCCTGGTCGACAAGTCAACATGATGAACGACCTAAAACCTGAGCTGTGCCGAAGGAAGAGAGCGGCATGGAATGCCTTCAAAGGCATTGAAGAAATAGCTAAAAGGACAAAAAACCTCAAACTCCGGGCACATCTCTTTGACTCCACCATTCTCCCTGCATTAACATATGCCTCAGAGACCTGGGCCCTACGAAAGCAGAATGAGAATGCTATTCGGGGCTTCCAGAGAGGAATCAAAAGAGCTATGCTTGGAATTTCATGCCTCACTCAAGTGAGAGAAGGAATCCGGAGTTCTGACCTCCGTCGCTATTCCAGAATCAGGTATGCTGTCTCATTTGTCAAAGCATCGAAAATCAGATGGGCTGGACATGGAATGCGATTTGGAGACAACCACTGGACTAGAGCCCTTACCGACTGGATTCCACGGGATGTAAAAGATCACGTGGCCATCTACCTACAAGATGGTCAGACTTCCTTGTCAAGACCCTGAAGGAACGTTTTGAGGCTCTTCATATTCCTGAATCAACCAGATGCCATTGGGCTACATTGGCACGTGATAGGGTTCAATGGAAATGTTACTGGCGCCCGCTTGAGTAATTTGATGAATAATGGGATTAAAGTCATCAAGTGGTCAA
>JAJIBD010024812.1:0-116759 GCA_021461705.1 Cryptotis parvus
CATCAATGAAGAATACACCTCCATGATTGTGCTAAGAATACTGAGAGAGAAAGACACAAAAGGACTCTTCAGAAACTCTTGAGCTCATTCGCCAATGTGGAGACCAAATACTAACGTCCAAGCTTGCTAAGCGGTGCAGAGAAGTGATAAAATAAGACCTCAAAGACAGAAGAGCAGAAATACTGGAATATGTAGCAGAAGCCAGGGAAAAGCATTCGCACCGCCTGCCTGTCCTTCACCAACTATAAGACCAAGATGACTGCCCTCCGACGCCCTGATGGATCTATCACATCTTCCAGAAAGGCAATGGAGAAGATTATCTAGGACTTCTACTCAAATCTCTTTGATAGCCACATCCACCTGCCCACATACCAAATTCCACAGATGGCTATGTCATTCCCAACGTTCTCCCTTCTGAAATCCGACATGCCATCTCGTCGGTAAAGAAGGGAACAGCACCAGGCCCAGACAAAGTCAGACCCGAACACCTGAAAATCTGCCGTCGGTACTCATCAATACACTAGCTCGGCTCTTCACACGCTACCTGTCCGAATGCAAGGTGCCCTCCCAATGGAAAACCAGCAGGACAGTTTTACTGATCAAGAAGGGAGACATTCACGACATCGGCAACTATCGCCCCATCTGCCTGTTTTCCATCATCTACAAGCTGTTTACACGAGTCATCCTGAACAGAATTAGCAGAACACTAGATGAAGGACAACCATGAGAGCAAGCAGGCTGCTGGAAAGGATTCAACACAATCGACCATATCCACACAGTAACCAAGCTCATTGAGGTTTGTAGGGAGTACAAGACGCCGCTCTGTCTCACATTCATTGATTTACAGACAGCCTTTTGATTCTGTGGAGACTGAAGCAGTCATCGAAGCCCTAGCCAAACAGGGTGTTCAAACCCAATATATCAAGATCCTTAGTGAGCTATATTATGGATTCACCACCAGGATCTCACCATTCTACAAAGAAGTGATCATTAATGTGAAAAGAGGGGTTCGACAGGGTGATATCATTTCACCAAAACTCTTCAGTGCCACCCTCGAGAACATCATGTGACAATTAGAATGGGAAGGAATGGGAGTGAAAATAGATGGTCAGCAACTACACCACCTCCGCTTCGCTGATGACATCATTCTAATAACGCCAAACATTAGCCAAGCGGCACAAATGCTGGCTGACTTCGACCGAGAATGTGGAAAGATAGGTCTACAACTGAATCTAAAGAAAACAATGTTTATGAAGAATGAACTAGTTCCAGAGGCCCCATTCACTCTCAATGGAACAAACATCTCTGAATGCAGCAGTTATGTGTACCCTAGGTCGAGAAATCAACATGATGAACGACCTAAAACCTGAGCTGCCAGAAGGAAGAGAGCGGCATGGAATGCCTTCAAAGGCATCGAAGAAATAGCTAAAAGGACAAAGAACCTCTGGCTCCGGGCACATCTCTTTGACTCCACCGTTCTCCCTGCATTAACATACGCCTCAGAGACCTGGGCCCTACGAAAGCAGGATGAGAATGCTATTCGGGTCTCCCAGAGAGGAGTCGAAAGAGCTATGCTTGAAGTATCACGCCTCACTCAAGTGAGAGAAGGAATCCGGAGTTCTGACCTCCGTCTCTATTCCAGAATCCGGGGACGCTGTCTCGTTTGCCAAGGCATCGAAAATCAGATGGGCTGGACATGTAATGCGATTTGGAGACAACCGCTGGACTAGAGCCATTACCAACTGGATCCCACTGGATGTCAAAAGATCACATGGCCACCCACCTACAAGATGGTCAGACTTCCTTGTCAAGACCCTGAAGGAATTGTTTGAGGCTCTTCATATTCCTGAATCAACCAGATGCCATTGGGCTACATTGGCAGGTGATAGGGTCCAATGGAAATGTTACTGGTGCCCGCTCGAGCAAATCGATGAATAACGGAATTCAAGTGATTAAGTGATCAAGTGATCACTTCCCTTGTAGAATGGTAAGATCCTGGTGGTGAATCTGTAATACAGCTCATGAAGGATCTTGATGTATTGAGTTTGAATGCCCTGTTTGGCTAGGGCTTCGATGACTGCTTCAGTCTCCACAGAATCAAAGGCTTTCTTTAAATCAATGAATGTGAGACAGAGCGGCATCTTGTACTCCCTACAAACCTCAATGAGCTTGGTTACCGTGTGGATATGGTCGATTGTGTTGAATCCTTCCCGGAAGCCAGCTTGCTCGCATGGTTGTCCTTCATCTAGTGTTCTGCCAATCCTGTTCAGGATGACTAGTGTAAACAGCTTATAGATGACAGACAACAGGCAGATGGGGTGATAGTTGCAATGTCGTGAATGTCTCCCTTCTTGAACAGTAGAACTGTCCTGCTGGTTTTCCATTGGGAGAGCACCTTGCTTTCGGACAGGTAGCTTGTGAAGAGCCGAGCTAGTGTATTGATGAGTACCTGACGGCAGATTCTTCAGATGTTCGGGGTCTGACTTTGTCTGGGCCTGGTGCTGTTCCCTTCTTTACCGACGAGATGGCATGTCGGATTTCAGAAGGGAGAACGTTGGGAATGACTATATCCATCCTTCTGAATTTGGTACGTGGGCAGGTGAACGTGGCTATCAAAAAGATCTGAGTAGAAGTCCTGGATAATCTTCTCCATTGCCTTTCTGGAATATGTGATAGATCCATCAGGGCATCAGAGGGCAGTCATCTTGGTCTTATAGTTGGCAAAGGACAGGAGGGCGGTGTGAATGCTTTTCCTGGCTTCTGCTGCATCTTCCAGTATTTCTGCTCTTCTGTCTTTCTTTGAGGTCTTCTTTTATCTCTTCTCTGCACCGTTTAGCAAGCTTGGACATTAGCATTTGGTCTCCTGAGGCTCGCGCCTTACCACATTGGCGAATGAGCTCAAGAGTTTCTGAAGACAGGCATCCTTTTGTGTCTTTCTCTCTCAGTATTCTTAGCACAATCATGGAGGTGTATTCTTCATTGACGAACCAGTCGGTTGTATTCTTCATTGATGTCGCCAATGGTCGGTGTCTTCCCCATGTTGCTGCAATGGTGCCAAAGAGTTCCCAGTTGGTGGTCGTTCTGGGAGTTCTCTTCTTAAACTTTGCAGCCTTTTCTCCCCCATTGCGGGAAGTAGAATTTTTGCACGAAGGAGACGGTGGTCCGATCCTGTTTGGAATTTGGGGACGACAGCTACATCGGTCAGACAAAACCTTCGATTGAAGATGATGTGGTCAATTTCATTGTGGAACTGTCCACCAGGAGATTCCCATGTCCAACGTTTCGCTTCAGCCTTCTGGAACTGTGAGTTCCCATGAATGGTCTTGGTGGACATGATGAACTCAGATAGTCTCTCACCCTGTTCGTTCCATTCTAGGCCATGGGTCCTGATGTGGAGTTCTTCAGCCAATCTTTTCCGTCCTATCTTGGCATTAGAATCACTGACTATGATCTTGTAGAAGGTGTGATCTTTATAGAACTCCTCCAGTTCCATGTAGAATTTCTCAATTTCATCTTCCTTGTATGTGGATGTTGGTGCGTAAAGTACTATAAGATGCAAAAAAAATGAGAGAGAGAGAGAGAGAAAATGATGTTATAGTCTTAGAACAGAGATTAACTCAAAATACTATAAATTTGAGGAGGTCACAGAGAGAGGGGGGAAAGGCACTGACCTTGCATGTAGCCAATCGGGGTCTAGCCCAGGCATTGCGTATGGTTCCCTGAGCACTGGGAATGGAGGCAGGAATAAAGTGTGCCCCAGAAACCAGTGTTGTCCCAAACCACTGAGATAAGCATTAAACTGAGGAGCTACAAATGAAGTAGTGATCAATCTGATTATACAAAACTCTCTCTCCAGATATACTCACCAGAAGGATCCCATGATCCCAGGAGAACTGCACACATTCCAACATTCATACAAAAATAAACTTATGAAAATGTTCATGACAAAATAATGAAGGGCAAATAACTTGGAAGATGCTTTAGGCTCATATAACCCAAAAAAGTAATTTAAAATATCTTAGAGGGATGGAGCGATAGTAGAGTGGGTAGGGGTGTTTGCCTTGCACACAGCTGGCCCAGGTTCGATTCTCAGCATACCACACTGTCCCCCAAGCATCACCAGGAGCAATTTCTGAGTGCAGAACTAGAAATGATCCCTGAACACTGCCAGATGTGGCTCAAAAAATGAATGAATGAATGAATGAATGAGCGAACGAATGAATGAATGAATCCCTTAACCTTGGAAAATCAATTAAATAGATCAACAATCCACTTGAATTATCTATCCTCCAAAGGACATAAAACAAACAATTCAGAGGAAGCAAATTACAAATAGTCCTTAAACGTATCAAGAAAAGCTACAGTTATTGTAAAAAGAAATGCGCTTGGCACACCACTAAAATTTGTTTTTGCCACCCAGATTGTTCATGAGGATGTTCTCTACAGGCCAGACATGGGATCAATAGCCCACGTGGGTGTAGACTGGCCCACCTTTCTTGGATGGCTGTTTGGCAGCATCAGTTTATATCAACACTCATCCTGAGGCCCAACAACACTACTGCTAGGTGTTTGTCATGCACAAACAATGACTCTCACGCAAAGTGATGCATCTACAGAAATGGGTAATCGTAGAAAAATTTGTAATAATTAGGAACCAGAAGTAGCTCAAAAAATGATCATGAAAACTATTCTCTGGAGTGGGAAATAAGGGGCGTTTAATGAGGTGCTGTGGAAAGCGCTATAAGACATGATCATCAGGACAGATGGTGAGACGCAAAGCACTGAGCAGAGTGTTCTTGTCTGTGTTTTTAAAGGGGTGGAGAAACCTTGACTGCACACTCACTTGCAAATGCATTAATTATTGTTGTAAAGGGGACTGAGAAACCAGGGACACTGGCTGCCCCGGACAGAGAGGCAGAGAAACTGGAGAAGGGAAAACTGTAATTCCCTTTCCTGTACTGCAGGAGTAATTCACCCTTTGGGGTGGGGGTGAGGGCTCCTAAGCAGTGCTCGGGGCCCGGGAGCTACTGCTGTTATCACTAGCCAGTGGGACTTGTGGTTTAGTGTGGGACCCAATTAGGCTCTGCCTTGCATTGCATTTTGGGTTTGTGAGTTGGTTTGTTCTCTTTTTGGTTTCGGGCTTTTGTTTTGTTTTGGGATCATACTCATTAGGGTATGTGATTCCAAGGCTTATTCCTGGCTCTGTGCTCAGGGATTACTCATGGCACTGCTTAAGGTGACTGATGCATGCAAGGCAAATGCCCAACCCACTCTACTATCCCTCTGGCCCAGCACTGAATGTTTAAAATCTACCTAAGTCTGCTGGGGAGCGAATGTCTACTTTTCTTGGGAAAGCACAGCATGCAGTTGGCAAGATTTTACCTTTTAGTAACAATTTATAAAGCAAATATACTCTAATTCCTTTCTGGAGAATGTCTGACTTGAAGTAGATATCTGGTCATGTAAGTCATCATATAAGTATTACTGTCTTCCCATTGTTCATGGATATGCCTCGAAGTGGGCACTAGTAACATCTCCATTAGTCCTGTCACAAGCAAGTGGCATCTACTTGCTACAGGGGCAGGAGGAGCCCGAAATCATTTTTTCAAGTTATGGAACTGAGGTCCATAATAGTTACTAGTCTTTGGCATAAAAGTAAATAAAACACGGTAGCTTGCCAGGCTTTACCGTGTAGGTGGTATAGTCTCAGTAGAAGGCTCTCAACTCGAAGCATTTACTGATGAAACTTAAAGGGGGAAGATCAGGTTTTCTCTTGGATGGAGCTCTGAGGAACTATGGAGTCTGGATGTTGAGAGTGACTGACTGCATGATGTGTGGTTTGCTCTGGCTTCTTGCTAGGCTTACTGGTATCAGTTAAAACCTGTCTAGAACTGTTTACTATGTATAAATGTGAAAGAACTTGATGGGAAAGCAAAACCTCAACATAACTACTCTAGCCAGGTGTGGCTCAAAAAAGAAAAAAAAAGGTCGAGAGATTAGCTCAGAGCTGAGCACATGCTTTGCAAACAGGAGGCCCAGGTCTAATCCCAGGGCAGGGAGTAATCTCCAAGGCCAAGCCTGAGTAGTGTCAGATATGGCACCCAAAGCCAACTCCCCACTTACAAAATCAAGAGATTTAAAAAAAAGAGCTGGCAATAACTGGGGGGTGGGTGGTGGGTGGTGGGCTGGGTGTGTGGCCCAGAGGGAGAGCACTTGTGTAGCCTGTGTGAGGACCTGATTCCCAGCACTGAAAAGAGAAGTCTACACTGAATCTAGGGCTGAGTCAAAAATTCACACTTAGCAATTATATTTCTGTTCCCTACTTTCAAATAACTTCATGTTCAGTTAAAAATAAATCATCATATAAGTTCGTGCACAAAATTTCTATCAATTTTCTCAAAAAAAGAAAAAGGCACAAATACGCTCTTTGCATTTTATAACTTGAACTTGACAGTGCTCAGGTGCATCTGCATTCTTACTTGATAATAGCCATCAGCTCGGGCAGGTGAGCACCTAGAGAGAGGTGCGGGCTTGGTGATCCAAGGGCCAGTGGCAACAGTGAGCTGGTCTGGGCTGGACTGGCTTCACCCACAGGAAACCTAGTTATGGGTGTTCTCCACAGGCCATGGAAGCTAATGACCCAGACTCTGGGAAATGTGCTGACCAATGCTCAGCTGTTGCTTTTGATGGGACAGACACTGGACACTGGACAGTCAGTATCACATGCTTAATAAAGGTATGGAGAGGGGAGCAAGCATTCTGAGACCCCCATTTAGGCAACCAGTCATCCTGCTAGTGACCAGAGTCACCCTAGAAGGAGGAATAAAGGAAAAAAGGGGATGAAGAAGAGGACGCTTCTTGTCAGCTCTTCCCATGCTTGGACCCAGATTCTCAGGTGGGTGAGATCCCCATTAGGCACAGGGAGAGGCAGAGGATGTTCTAGAGGAGGGCAGGGAAGGCAGGCAAGTGATCTTAGAATGAACTTCAATGTTCGGGCTATAGACAGAAGATATAATGTTTTTACTGAATTCCCCCTCCACTGCCACTGAACCTTCTAGTTCTAGACCATTTTTGATTTGGTTGAGAGAAAAGGATAGATGCATAGCAGTGACCCAAAACACAGCCCAGCAGGTCACTGTGATCTGTGACCTCCACTTTGGAACCACCAGCCCAGTCCAGCAGGGCACTGTAATCTTCATGCAGCAGCTTCATAGGAGGCCCCTCTATGAAGGCCCTCGCTTGGAAGAGCGAGGGCCACCATACCAAGACTACATCTGTGCACTGAGCATCCTCATCCCAGCCTCAGACTGTTTCACGCTCAAAAGTCAGAATACTAGAAGTACAGGCGTGCCTATGTCCTGAGTTGAAAGCTGACATAAGGGTTGATGATCTTCTGCTACTTTAAAAATAAGGCTGCCTTGGGCTTTTGTGGAGATGAAACTGGGGTCCCTCTCCCCCCCACCTCTGTCCCGCCAGGAGACCTGATGGACCCGCCCACAAACTGCCTCCCAGCTGTAGGCCATGATGCAGAGACACAGACACAGGGTGCAGAGCTGCCATCCGGCTCTTCCTGAGGCACATGGCCGCAAAGTGGCCATGCACTATCTCAAACTAGTAGAAACCAACCACATTCTAGAAACTCAGAAGGTAAATTCAAGAACAGAATTCGCCAAGATTCACCCATAACCTGCAAGAGGGGAAAAGATGGATTTATCAATAACGTTGCTATGTATGTGCTTTAATGGTCAATATAATTAGAGCTAGCTGAGGGAGCAGTCATGGAGGTTGGGAGAGGGGGAATGAGGTTCTTTGGTGGTGGGGACACACCGGTGGTGGGAGCGGTGTTGAAGTATGAATCTTTCTAACAACTGTATTATGAAAATCTTTTACTTTGTAAATAAGTGTTTCAATAAAAAAAAAAGAAAAGGCTGCTTAAAAGATACCAGCACAATTTTGAAAATACAAGGGCCAGGGCCTAGGGGGATTTGTTGCTAAAGGCGCTCACCTCACAAGAGGGAGGCTGTGAGTCCAGTTCCCAGTGCCTTGCACCTGTGTCCACCTGTGCTGAGTGCCACCAGCAGCCCTGACGTGTGGACCGTCAAGGCCCCGGCAGAGAGTACACTCTCAGGTGTGCCAGCTGAAGCAGGACATTGCCCCATATGTGACCCCCCATGGTGACCCCATGTCAGTACCAGAACCAGAATGTGCCCCACAGCCAAGTTGTCTAACTTCCAGTCAGCACCGCAATGGGAGTGTGAGCACCACATATTCTCAACAACCCCTGCCCACTGTCACTGCTCCTACAACAGCAACAAAGGGATGGGCAGGGAGGGGGGAACAAAAAGACAAGGGCCAGTCAGAAGCCCCCTCCCACTGACAAAGTTGT
This sequence comes from Cryptotis parvus, assembly GCA_021461705.1. Taxonomy (NCBI): domain Eukaryota; kingdom Metazoa; phylum Chordata; class Mammalia; order Eulipotyphla; family Soricidae; genus Cryptotis; species Cryptotis parvus. The sequence continues at coordinate 8,387 of JAJIBD010024812.1, forward strand.
GATCCTCTCATTTGAAGACAGGTGAGAAAGAAGATAGGGTTGGGTGATATTTTCTTGTAGGTTTTATCAGTGCTTTATGTATCTTGGAAATTAGCCATTTGTCAGATAAGAGCTAGGTAAACAATTTCTTCCAGTCTGTGGGCTGTCTTTGTATTCTACTCATTGCCTTTGTTTTTTTTTTTTATTTTTATGTATGTATGTATTTTCTTTTTGGATCACACACAGCAATGGTCAGGGGCTACTTCTGGCTCTGCACACAGGGATTATTCCTCACGGTGCTTGGGGGACCATATGGGATGCCAGGGATCTAACTAGGTCGGTCGCATGCAAGGAAAATGCCCTACCCACTTTGGCCCCTCAACCTTATTTTCTTTTTTAAAAAATATTTTATTACACCACTGTTAGATATACAATTATAAGATGTTCATATTTGAATTTTGGTTCTATAGTCTTCCAAAACCTATCCCTCCACCCCTGCCCATCTCCTATCACCAATGTCCCCACCTCCCTCCCCTTCGCCAAGCCTGCCTCCATGGCAGGCTCTTTATCTCCTTTCTCTCTCTTTCTCTCTCTCTTTCTCTCTCTCTCTCCTTCTACTCATTGCCTTTGAGGTGTGGAAACTTCTTAGTTTAACATAGGCCCATGTGGTTATCTTTGCTTCTACCTGCTTTTCACTTCAGCCTTAAAGATGCCTTAAAGTGGCATTTCATCCTTAAAGATGCCTCTAGTTTCAATGGCATGGAAAGTTCTGCCTTTATTCTCCTCTATGTAATGTATGGATTCCAGTCTGATATCCTGGTCTTTAATCCATTTCAATTTGATTTTTGTGCATGTTAGAAAAAGGTCTGAGTAAATTTTTTTTTGCATGTGGCTGGTCAGTTTTCTCAACACCAATTCCACCCCTATCAAAAAATGAGAAAAGATGAACAGGAACTTCTTCAAAGAAGAAATACAAATGGCCAAAAAGCATATAACATGCTCTACATCACTAATCACCCGGGAAATGCAAATCTAAACCACAATGAGCTATCACTGCACGCCACAGAGGATGGCACTCATCACAGAAAACAACAAACAATACTGTCAAGGATGTGAGGGGAAAGGGACCCTCATTCACTGCTGGTTGGAGTGTTGACTGGTCCAACTGTTTTAGAAGACAATATGGACATTCTTAACAAACTAGGAGCTGAGCTTCCATATGATCCAACAACTCCAGTCCTAGGAATAAAGTCCAAGGGCCCAAAAACAGAATGCAGAAAGACACCTACACTCCTATGTTCACTGCAACACTATATACAATAGCCACAACATGGAAACAACCCAAATGTCCACAAACAGATGACTGGGTAAAGAAACTCTGGTCCACAGACATAATGGAACATGGCTCAGCCTGAAGAAAAGATAAAGTCATGCAATTTGCTGCATCATGGATGGATCTGGACAGTATCATGATGAGTGAACTCAGCCAGAGGGAGAGGAACAGGCTCAATGATCTCTCTCATATGTGGGATATAAAGAAACACTGTAGGGGTATCAAATGCCGGAATGGCAATAGGAGCGAAGACCAGGAGAACTGGTCTTCAGCGGGAAGCTTGACACTGGGGCAGGGGTGAAGGGGATAAGTTAGGGAAAGGAACATTGGGACTATGGGGGAGGGGAAGGGGGGAGGGAGGGAAACTGGGGACATTGGTGGACGGTAGTGGACATTGGTAAAGGGACGGGTGTCAGAACAATATATGCCTGAAACTCAAACATAAGTATCTGCAACTTGGTAACACACAGTGATCTGATTCCAAATAAAGGGGTGGGAGGGGAGGGGAGAAGGAAGACAAGGAGGAAGAGAGGAATGTCTCACAGGAAAGCAGGATAAGGTAACAACATACCAGAAGGCCAGTATAAAGTTTACCAAAAGATGGTTGTAAATAATCAATGTAACTGAATCTCTTTGATTTTATTATTTCTCTTGTATATGGGAAATGTTTATATGTGGATTTTGTTCCTAGTAAATATTTATCTTCATATGCCATCGACACCATTGGTTTCACACTACCTTCAGGAGAAATAAAAACCCACAGGAAATTCTAAATAAACCAAAATGATAGGTTCAATGTTGAGCATCTAATTGGATGATCCTGGTGACAAGCAGGTAAGAGACTAGGGTGAGTGAGTCCCACAGGCACATGGATCTGAGCATGGGGTGCTTTGGCCAAGCATCCCATTGTGATGGAAGAGCTATATCTCAAAAGGGGAAAGATGTAAAGATCACCCCTTGTCTCCTATAAAACACTGTTGGGAAGACAACAGTGTCTAGAAGCCTTAAATAATACTCACAGAGGAGACATATGTCACAATGTAGGGCAATGGATGATAGACACTTACCAAGTGAAATTTGTGTCTGTCAGCTTTGGAGAGGTGACACCAGATTGCAATAAACTTGAAAGGCTTATTCACTGGAGATCTAGAAAGATCTAGAAAGATATGTTTATTAATTTTACTGTTGTAGCAATTTTACTGATGCCCGGCTGTGTCAGCAGGTGGCAGACAGGAGACAGCCTAGTCTACACCCAGGGCTCTTCCCGTGGGCCCTGGATAGTGGATGTTTGATGGTCTGACATATAAAAGACTGGGTTCCCTGGGATGAACCCAGAGCCACGGCAGAGCCTGGCAAGCTGCCCGTGGTGTATTCAATATGACAAAAACAGTAACAATAATGGACCTCATTCCTAACGAATGGAGATGTTACTGGCACCAGCTCGAGCAAATCAATGAACAATGGGAAGGCAAATGACAAGTGATGTAGCAAGTGAAAATTAAGTTTTTTTTAAAAAAGGAAGGAGGGACGGAGCAACCCAATCTGTATATTTAAATCCCTAACAGTGTGTCATGCCCAATCAAGAATCAAAGCTAACTTCTACAGAGATGATACGGCATGACTTCCAAATATTCAAAGTACAGCTTCTAGGAAAAGTAAATCCATGTTTGGCAGAGTCAAGAGGAAGGATCTGGATGAGCTTTGGTGTGTTGGTGGCGGTCTGGAGAACAGGACTTCACCAGGTCCCGTTACTGATGTTGTGGCATCTCTGAACCACCTCCAGGAGGACAAGGGGGCCACATCAAAGCTCTCTGAGCCCACAGCAGGACCTTTTGTCAGGAAAGCTGGACACTGCTAGTGTCACTTCTTCCTGCATGTCGATCCCACCTACCCACAGCCCATTCAGCTTCCTTGCTTACTCCGACCATTGCAGTCACTGAGGTCTCAGCTCTGAAGCATTATGGATGGTGCAGACTGCTTTGAAAGCAAAGACTGTGTGGGCCGGGCAGAGAACTGGAATGTTTAAACTAGACATGAGTCCAAGTCCTAGTCCTAGAATTTACTCACTGTGTGAGTATAAACCTCTGAGTCTTTCTGTGACTTCACTTGCCTCATGATCTACCTCAAAATGACAGGTTCTGCCTGATGAGGACATCACACACGCTGCCCAGTGTCCAGCCCAGTGTCCAGAGCAGGGTGAAATGAACACAAAGCTCCCATTCTGCTCTCCCTCCTTCCAGACCCAGACTGACCCACCCCATTTTACAGCCAGCCAGGAGATGGCCCTCAGGGACACTGACGCTTCTTGGGTTGACCTGGCATCTCAGCATTCTCCCTGAAGGAGTGATTAGCCGCTCATAGTCTGGGCTGCCGGATCCTCTCCCGGCAGGGCACACACTTGTTCTGTGTGAAGCCGGCAGGAGCACAGTAAAGCCTGATTGGGTTAAATGGCCAATTTATGACTTCGCTTTGAACGGGTCTTAGATGATTACCTTTTATGAGGCTTACACTTTAGACTTAAGATGTAAAACAGAAGCTCGAGTTAAGAGGCAAATAATGGGATAGTTTATGTGCTGTTCTGGAGCAAAAGTCCACTGCTTTACTGCAGTGACTATAAAAAAGAAACCAGGATTGGGAGAGCCTGGATTGAGAAACCCACAGAGGAGAGTGCTGGGGTCAGGGGGGCAAGACGCCCAGACTCCCGCCCTGTATCGCTCGCTGGCCAGGTGCCTTCCTTGTCTGGCCTCAGGTACAGAGGGAGGGACGCCTTCAAAGTTCTCTCCATTTTCGCTGCCCATGACTCCGGAGTCTACAGGTGAAAGATGGCCCCTTCTCAGTGTTTCATGAGTTCAGAATTTTTAATTTTCCCTGATTCTAAGATCCTAAGATTGTAAGATCCTATTTATCCTATGAGATAAATTCGGATGTTTCCACTGGATTAAATCCGGATCCTGTAGTAAGGCCGGGCGCCTGGACTGTACGTTTCAACAAGCTCTTCCCCAGGGTGATTCTGGACAGACTGCCGCGCATGTGTCTGTTTTCTCTAACACAGTGAGTGGCATGCAAAGACTCCCTCTGACCACTGACTGGGGAGGGTTGAAAGAAAGACTATGCCAAACCTCACTGGAGCTTCTAGCACAGAGCAACCCTGGGGAATGGCCTTTGTAACTACTGTTCTAACAGTTCACGTGGGAAATATCTCCAGAATCTAAAATTCTCCAACGCAGTGTTTCACCATCTTGAGCGTCAGTCTCTTGTTCCACCGACCATAGAGGACTCCAGAGCAGGACTGCCAGCAACGCTGTGGCCAGCAGATGGCGCTCAAGTTACCGCTCCGGCCACTCAGCCCCACCGCGCTTCCCTCCTCCAGCCCCACCCCAGCTCTCACTTCAAAGTTCCCTTCTGATGGGAACAGAGTTAAGGAGAGGGAAATTGCAATTACTAACCTTTTCTTATCAAGTTGAAGAACCAGGCCAGAATGAAAGGGGATCCCAAAGGGAGGTGGCTTTATTGTCACAGTCAGAAGATACTGGACCCAGGAATTAGGGGTTCCCAGTACTAGCTTCCCCCATTCCCCACAGCAGCTGGTGAGAGTCGCTCCCCACCCCTGGCCCAGGGGCAGAACCTTCCAGAGTCTTCCTGTGCGTGTGGCCCACTGATGCTGGCAGCAGCTCAGCGCAGGGAGGACAGGCTTGGAGAACAGATGTGGCCTCCCTACATGAGGGGCCAGCTCCCGTGCTGGGCCCCTGACCCGCACCATACTTTGAACCACCCTTGGGATAAGGCATTAAAACGTGCCAGCCCCGGGGTTTCCGGGAGGCGAAGGGCATTACCCAGTGTGGAGGGGAGGTAGTGGAGAGAGACCAGGAGTCAAGCCCAAAGGTCAGGGCCCTGCTCCCTTTTCCACCCCACATCACTGACCCACCCCCGGGGGGCGGGACTGGAGGGGCTGAGGCCCCGGGCCAGGGGTTGCAGAAGCTTCTGGACCCGGTCGGCGGCGGTTGGGCCCCCTCGACAGAAGCACGCAGCCCCAGGACCCGGGCGGCCCGGGCGGGGGTGGCCTGGCCAATATTGACTTTGGTAAACAGCGCTGGTCTGTGCCTGCGGGCAGGGGCGGCTGACCCGCGGGCGGAGGCAGCGGCTCCGCATTTAGACGAGGCCATTAGCGCCGATCGATGGCTGCACCGCGCTCTGGCCGCGCGCTCCCAAATGAAGGTTAAGTTTGCTCTGCGCCCCGGCGCGGCCGGCCATGCGTCCGCATAATGGCCCGGCCCGCGGCCCCAGGCGCGCCCGTGAAGCGAGGTCCCGCAGCCTGCCCACGGCCCGCCAGGAGGACCCGGACAGCAGCCGGCTTCGCTCCTGCCCGCGCCCTGGCCTCGCCAGAGCCCCCTGCTGGCTGCGCGCGGCTTCGTGAAGAAAGCCGGACCCCTCTCCCGCCCCTGGGAACCTAGAGCCTGCTTCTCGCTTGCAAGAGTGTCTGGGGGCTCTTGGTCCCCGGTGCCGCTGGTGTGGGCTGCAACAGGGGGCCTGACACTGCCATGGCGACTTTCGGGACAGTCTCTTCCTCTAACTTCTTTTCTTGAAAGAGCAGGGTGGAGACTTGTCCTGGAGACCAGGGCAGCGCTCAGTTTGAGGGAGCTGGGCTGTAGGGTCCTGTGGGTGCTGTGTGTACACGTGGGTAGCCTGTGATAGATGTCCAGGAGGAGCCTGCTGGGGAATCCCAGATGCCTCGGCTGGGCCCTGCCACCTCTCTCAGACCAGCACCTCCCAGCAGGCCACTGGGTCCCCAAAACTCAATGAAACGGCAGCTTGCCTAGAGCCCAGAAGTCATCCAGCAGGAGCTGGATTCCAACCCATCTTCAGGTACCTGTCACTGCAGTCTCTCTGGGTGACTGAAAATGTCAGGCCCTGGAGCAATAGTACAAGTGGGCAGGGCGTTTGCCTTGCTTGTAACCAATCCCAGTTCCATCCCTGGCATCCCATATGGTCCCCCAAGCACTGTCAAGAGTAATTCCTAAGTGCAGAGTCAGGAGTAACTCCTGAGCATCTCTGGGTGTGATCCAAAAATGCAAAAAAAAAAAGAGAAAGAACGAAAGAAAGAAAGAAAGAAAGAAAGAGAGAGAGAGAGAGAAAGAAAGAAAGAAAGAAAGAAAGAAAGAAAGAAAGAAAGAAAGAAAGAAAGAAAGAAAGAAAGAAAGAAAGAAAGAAAGAAAGAAAGAAAGAAAGAAAGAATAAAAGAAAGAAAGAAAGAAAGAAAGAAAGAAAGAAAGAAAGAAAGAAAGAAAGAAAGAAAGAAAGAAAGAAAGAAAGAAAGAAAGAAAAAGAGAGAGAAAGAGAGAAAGAGAGAAAGAAAGAAAAAGAAAGGAGAGAGAGAGAGAGAGAGAGAGAGAGGGAAAGCAAGCAAGCAAGCAAGCAAGCAAGCAAGCATCAGGCTCTGTCTTCGCCTCTTTGCCCTCCAGGATGCAGCTGCACCAGCTGAGGCACAGGTGGGGGAATCTGTTGCTTTCAGAAAGGCAGCCTATGAGAGTGCACAGTCTGGGTCCCCCACAGTAGCTGTGTCATATCGGAGGGGTCACTGGTGCTGGTGGCAGCGCCAATGTGTGCGTGTGAATTGGGGTGCATAAATGCAGGGGAACAAGACCCAGTCTCTTCGGGGAAACGCATGCCTTGCTCGCTCCTCTTGTGTAAGGCTCACATTTCTGTGGCTCACTCCCTGAGAGCAGCACGTGGAAGCCCAAGCATTCCCTGCTTCTGAGCAGAAGCATCAATGGGGTGGGCCAGAAGCAGTTGAATACAGTAGGTTACCCCTTTCCAAAACTAGAGCATTGCCATGGAATATTTGTAAGCTGAAATGGTGCAAAGCCAAGGAACCATGACTGTTTGTTTACATGAATTTCTGAGTGCTCCCAGGCAAAAAAAAAAAAAAAGTCCAGAGAGTGTTCTCAACAGTATGCACCTCGGCCACACTGATACAGGGCCTGGGCATGTGGCCTGCGGCAGAGCACAAGGCTGCTAGTTTAGTTGAGGGCCGGCCCACATCGCTGCACAGGGGCCCCCCATCGCCAGCTGCCTGTACCATCACACACTGCCACCAAGTGTGTGACCCCAAACAGCACAACAGTAGAAGGGAGTACAGGGTTGAAAAATAAGTGACTTTTAAAAAGCAAAAGTCCCCCCAGGGGCCTGCCCATCGGCTGCCTGGGGCACGGAGCCAGCATCCCGCCTCCTGCACCGCTAATGTAAAACCAGCATGGAATCCTCTCTCAACCTTCTTATCCTTCCGCCCTGCAAGAGAAAATCCTCTTCATTTTCCTTTCAGTTATGAAGACAGGCAAGACTATAGCCCTTCCGGAAAGTGTGCTTCATGGAAGTGGAAAAATCCAGCATGCTTTTAGGGCTTTAGGAAATGTGGAGGCACATTTTCAGAGGGGCAGTGCCCTACACAAAGAGCCAGCTGCTTAATGCAGTTTAGAGAAGCCAGGAGAGTGGAATGTCTTGGCAACATGCTCTCCTACCCCAGCACCGAGGATCAGCCTGCCCAGCCACGAGGTGTGAGAGCGCAGGGGACCATCTTGACAGGATGTCCTATTCTCTGTCCCTGTGACCTTGAGATGCCCAGAGTGAGTGCCAGCAGTCCGGAGGGAGTTTGGTACCTCCCCAGGTGCAGTGAGAACATCAGCCCCCCAATCTCTCCCTTCACCGCCTCAGAATAGCTCTCCAGAAGCTTCTGCAAATGGGCTCTCAAGATACAACCCCCACTCCGCCCACATCCCCATCTCCTCTTCTAGGAAATTTCACTTTGAAATTTTAGACTGAGTCAGAGGCCATGAGTCAGATCCCCATAGTAACTTGAAGCCCAGAGAGGTAGTGGGCCCACCAAAAGTGGCTCAGGAAGCAGATGGTGAAGCAGGTATGGCTGCTGCCTGAGACCCCATTCAGCGATGCGGGCCAGCACTGGGGACTGAACTAACAACCTCATAATCTGCCACCAACTGCCTTTCTCCTGGTCACACTCTTGGCTCTGCCCTCAGGGACCACCCCTGGCAGTGTTTGGGGGTGTTTCCTATATGGGGTGCTGGAAATTGAACCAAGGTTGACTCTAGATAGCATCTTATCACTGTGCTATCTCTCTGGCCCCTGGAGCCTACCATGGTGATTATGGAATGTTCTTGGGGGCTCAAGACCCCGGGTCCCAATAAGCACTTCATACACAGAAGCTGCCCTGGCCTCAGCTGGCAGGGGCTGACACCTGGGTTGACACTGTTCCTGACAGCTTCTCCTGCCCCCAGAAGGCCTCCCCTGCGATATCCCTAGGACCTGATAGAGAATAAGTGCTCAGTGAAACAGCGGGACTCCAGTGAAGAGATCCATCGGGAGGAGTATTCCGGGTAGACTTCCTGTAGGAGGAGGGGCTAGAGCCAGGCCCAGTGAGTCCAGAGTGCCTCCCCCAACAGTGTAGGAGGAGGGCAAAGGAGGGCGTAGGGAGTCAGACACACCAGGTGGGGGAACAGCTTGAACACATTTTACCCAGCTGAGGGTTGACTTGTCAGCTGAACCACGACCTCTGAGCCCCAGACCCTCTTTGAACCGCCAGGCAGCCCCCAGCCCTGTCACTCCCCATCTGAGCTGGGCTGAAAAGCGAAACTCAAGTCCTGCCCTGGAGCCTTCCCCAGGGAGCCCCAGGTTCAGGCCCCATGCCTGGGTTTATTTGTGTGGGACTAGCCCAAGAGCACAGCCCAGGCCAGCCTGCCCCTCCACCAGGGCACCCCCTCCTGCCCAAGGCCTGCGGGGGCCCAGCAGAGCTGGTGGCCTCCAACACAAGGCTGGGAGGTTCTGTCCTCTGGAAGAGAGAAGGGCCAGAGCCTCACACAAGGGCCTAAATTCATGCTCCAGAACCCAGCGAGAGCCCGGCTCTTGCACACAGGCAGGGAGGAAGTTAGGGAAACTCATGAAGGGAAACTCATGAAACGTCTCAGCTTCAGTTGGTCTGAAATGGGAGCACAGCAGGGTGGCTGATGGGTAGGGCACTGCAAGAACCAAGTTCTGACTCACGAAGACTCACATCTTGGCTTCGGTTGGTTCTGAATCAGGGAGAGCAGCAAGGTGGCTGATGTTCTGGTAAACCAGAGACGCTGCCACTTCAGGGAGGTGCCCAGCACGCCGCTCCCCTCCTTCCTTAACTGAGACTGTGTCCCCAAGATTGATCTAGGCTGGGCCAGCACCCACTCCCTCATGCAATCTCATCCTTCAGCCCTAGTGGCTGTCCACTCAGTTCCACCTAAGGGAAACCGTACCAGAAGCAGCCAGGCAGGTCAGAAGTGACAGGCAGGGCACCAACACAGCCTCTGCCCTAGGGTTCAGGGGTGGGGCTTGCAATGGAAGCAAGCTCCAAGTCTGGGAGCCTGAGCAGTGAGCATCAGGCTTGCTCCAGAGGACCTAATGTACATTCTGTGAGACCCAAGGACCATTCCTGAGCGAGAGCCACCGGGAGCTCATGAGTACACAGACTGGTGACCCTCCAGCTCTCCTGGAAACTCCTGAAGGTGAGAGGGGCAGGTCAGCAGGTCCTTGTAGATTGGCACAATATTGCCCCTGGCATAGGGTGAGCCTGCATGCATGAGGTTGGCATGTGAGCAAGTTTTCTATGATGCACCACTGTGCTCATGGGCACCCTCACAGAGAAATGCCTTTGTAGAATCACAGCAGCCTCTAGAACAGTCTCCACTGTGCCAGTGTGTGTGTGTGTGTGTGTGTGTGTGTGTGTGATGCCCCTCCGTGGAAGGAGTGCTCCCTCACTCTGCCCTGAGCCCTCGGGATAGGCCCCAGCCCCCAGGACACCGTGAGCTGGTGCAGGTGGCTGGCAAGGAATGGGTGAGTCATGAATGAGTTACTGTTTGATGCTGAAGAGTTACAGTCTTTACGAGTGTAGTGATGGCTTTGTGACAAGAAATATACTGAAGGAACTTACCCCTTACTTATCAGTTAACTGTGGGAAATGGGCTCCAAGAGGCTGTACAGTTGAGCACCTGCCTTCTGGCGTGCGGTGGAGAGTTTAACCCCTGGCATCGCCACATACGCTGGGCACATGCTGTTGGATCTGCAGTCTCTTGTCCTTAGCACCCAGAGAGGCCCCATCACACCACAGCCTGGGGAGTGCAAGCCTGCAACTAAAACAGGGTGGCAAGCTGAGGTGCTAAAGGAGCTGTGTGATGTCATGGGGAGACAGTGGGACCAGGGGGGTTGAGTCATGCAACCAGAATGCCTGGGAGCCCCACACCTGAGGAGTGTGACCCCAGCACCACCCTCAGCTAAATGAGTAAGGCAGTGTGTGTGATACTTTCTCCACCCCAGCCCCCTTCGGCTCCCCCCATCATTACAATAACCTCAGCAATGGGGGCCAGAGAGATAGTATAGCAGGTAGGGTATATGTCTTGCGACTCAGCCTGGTTCAGTCCCTGGCACACCATAGGGTCCCCTGAAATCAACCAGGAGTGATCTCTGAGAACATAAGCCCTGAGCACTGCCAGGTGTGGCCTCAAAACAAAAACAGAACAAAACAGCCTTAGCAATGAAGGAAAGGCAGGAGATTAAACAACTTTAAAGACTTTGGTAGGGGCCGAAGCAATAGCACAGTGGGTAGGGCATTTGCCTTGCATGTGGCTCACCTGGGTTTGATCCCCATCATCCCCTATGGTCCCACTGAGCACCGCCAGGAGTAATTCCCTGAGTGCAGAGCCAGGTGTGACCCCAAAAGAAAAAAAAGAGACTTTGGCAAAATTGGCTTCTCTATGTCATTTTGCTTAGTCAGTTTCCAAGAAGCTATTGACCACTTCGAAGTGCAACCATCTATCTTCAAGTCAGTAAAAGAGTAGGCAGGGGAGACTGAGGTAAGCAAGTACATGTGAAAGACCCATTTATTGATACTATCAACCTTCCCCGCCTGCCTCCCTGTTTCCCTGCAGAAACACTTAGCAGGCCTCTCTCGTGAGCCAGACACTGAGTACACTATGACCACACTGAAGCATTCACTCCCTGTTGCTTTAGCACACCTGTAAGACCGGCACTGCCCTTCATGTCTCACCTGGATGTACTCACCAACTCTACCAGCTTGAAGACAAGAACCTTTTGTTTTTATTCCCATTTTGTAGATAGGAGGAGCAGAGAACTTAGGTTCCTTAGTCAAAAAAAGTGGTGAAGCCTAGATAAAAACCCAGGCTCTGACACAGAGGTGTCGAGGCGACCGACTGTCCCGGGCGACTCTTGAGATAAAGGGCAGACTTGGTCCCACTGCCGAAGTTCTCAGTCTGAGTGTCGTGAACACTCACTCCGCTGGATACGGCTCTGAGAGGCGAATGTCTCTGGAGTGGCCTGTGACACGGACAGCAGAATGAAGCTCTGTAAATGTAGCTGGGACAGTCTGGACTCTTATGGAGGAAACAGGCCCAGGAAGGGTCAGGCATTCCATGCCCAGTCTGCCAAAGCTGGGGGGCTTGTGTGCTAGCGAATATTTAGTAGCCACCCTCCAGACACAACACACAAAGCCTGCCTGGGAGCCTTTGCTGATTTCTACGGTGACAGGACTCTCACCCAGCCCGCTTCTGGCTCCTCATGAGGTGCTGCTGACAGCCTGTCATGTGTGCATGGACAGAGACCATGGGGCAGTAGGGGAAGGGCAGAGGACCCTAACCCTAACCCTAACCCTAACCCTAACCCAAACCCTAACCCTAACCCTAACCCTAACCCTAACCCTAACCCTAACCCTAACCCTAACCCTAACCCTAACCCTAACCCAAACCCTAACCCTAACCCTAACCCTAACCCCTAACCCTAACCGTAACCCTAACCGTAACCCTAACCCTAACCTAACCCTAACCCTAACCCTAACCCTAACCCTAACCCTAACCCTAACCCTAACCCTAACCCTAACCCTAACCCTAACCCTAACCCTCCTGCCCAGATCCTCTGCATCTGGCCTGGAGTTGCCTCCTGCAGGTCACTTTATAGATAGGAGGCAGATAGTTTGAATGTGGCAGTTTATCTGACCACGTATTCTATACTGGCTGGTATAAATATTCTCTCGTGCTGCCACAATCATTGTGGGACTAGCTAGATCTTACCGTATATTTGCCTGGTCACACTGGATCTCTAAATAATTAGACCAGAGAGAAATGCTGTTTGCCTCCAAGCAAGCAAGCAAGCATGACTCTCTGATAACTCAAAGCTGAAAATACAGAACAACCATAAAATAAAGACTCTTGTGAAGGCTTGGAGAAATATTTAACTGGCTATAGAATATCCTTTGGTACAGATGCTTGCCTTTGTATTCTGAGATACAGTTCACCTCAGAAACTCCTCTCTACCTGCAAAGGCATTTCCTAGGCAGATCTTGGCTCAGCGACATTAACATCTCAAAGGGCCTAGGTAAGGGCCTGGGAGAAATTACCCAAGGACCCTGCTGGCTTGTGGGAGGTCTGAGTTCCAGGGATATAAAACTAGGCTGCCTCCTCTCTTCTTTTTTCTTTTGGGCTCTCTCAGGCGCTGTCTCCCTTTCCCCCTTTCTGCTGGGCGCCACTTACAGTCTCCCTCTCTGCAGGGCCTAAACACGTGGTGGCTGCCATCTTGGCCTACAAGGGGCCAGGGCCCACTAGGTTCAGGATTTTTCCTATTGCTGATTTGTATGCCTGAACCTGTGTTAAGTAAAGCATTTTGAAACTTCGCGGGTTCCTGCATCTTTCTCTGTCCACCGGCCGCCAACTCCCGGGACAGAAGGGGATCCCCAACCCTGCTCCTGGATTTTGTGTGGGGCACCTCGGCATTTCCCCGCAGTCCCCCAAGCACTGCCAGCAGTAATTCCTGAGTGCAGAGTCAGGAGTAACCCCTGAGCACTGAGCATCTCAGGGTATGACCGAATTTGCCCATTTTGGTGACAAAACCAGACTGGATCCAAATGGTTTCCTCTGCCAATTCTCTACGTTCTACAATAACTCGATCCTCCATTTGACCTGGGAGAAATATCAAGATCATTCTGAGAGTGGACATTAGAAGGTTCGCCCTCTCCCAATGGTTGTCCAAAAGGCAGTGAATGTGTGTGGAACGCCGTAGGCCATACTGTGCAGCCCTCGTGGAGGATGCCATGTTAGAATTACTGGCTAGGCTGGGACTTGGGCAGGGACTACTGGGCTGGGAGGAGCTGAATGGGAATCACCCCTTCTCAGTTGGAAAGAAGGGAGTTTGGTTAGGGGAGTTGGCATAGGCTGGGCTGTGGTGGCTTATGTGGCATTTAGACAAGCTGAGGGAGGAAGAGGTGAGTGGGAATAGAAATCGGTTGGTGCTGGGTTCAGCAGGCCTTCACTGTACTCCAGTCGGGGTGTAGTTGGACTAAAGATGCTTAGTGAGTTGCAATATTTGGGGGTGGATTGGTTTAGGGATGTTGGACCTAGTTGAGACTTGGTTAGGCTGGGAAATGCTAAGTCACTGGAGAAGCAAAATCCAGTCTGCCTAGTTAAAACAGAAATAAATGCATGAAGGAGAACTTAATGGCTCACAGAAATGTTTGCAGAGCTGGAAAAATGGATTGAGGCTGCCTTTTTCAGGACCAAGTTCCAGTGCTGTGCCACATAACCAGACCACCAAGGCGGCAGCTCTGCCTGCGGCCATCAGGAAGCCATTGGCCCAGTGGGGAAACTTCCCATCGTCTCTCGCTCCAAAGCATGCTCCTCTCCATGTCCACACCAGCCCGGCGCATTCCACAACACATGAGCAGATTCTGTCTGCAGGGGGAAAAAAAAGAGGGAAATTTTTTTTAGCTTAACAACACAAAAGTGGAGAAGTATTCATACTTGTTGAAGCTGGGTGAGGGGGACAGAGGGAACACTTGGTTAGGGCTGGGTAGGAGCCAGCAGCTACTCTTTTGGTTATCTCACTCATGCCTTCCTGCCCATTAGCTACACTCCTCAATGCCTCGTCTGAGATCATGGCATTGGTAAAACTTAGAGCACAGTCCAGCAACAGGTCGGTCTAGGAAGGGCAAGAGTAGCTCCCTGCCTCTGGAAGACACGAAGACACACTAGAAACAGGGAGAAGCTGGGATCCAGAGAGGTGGCAGAGAGGGGACAGAGGCAGAACAAGCCAGTTCATGGTCTCGACACCCTTGAGCTTAGCTGAGAGGAGGAGGAGGAAGTTGAAAGGACAAGGCAGGCGAGAGCTGGACCGGGCTGAGGGTATGCTGAGATGCAGCTCTGGAGATGGACGGAGACGATCACAGGGAGCCCCTGTGAGGAAGAGGCGCAGGTGCTGAAAGGCGCCTTAGTGCCTGGACCGTCAGGAGGAGGAGGTAGAGGAGGAGACAGATGCTGAGAGGACAGCTCTGTAGGTGCTTCCCATGCGCTTCCCTCCCCGCTCTGGGATACGGTGTCCCTTTCTCCCAGCCAGTCCTGTCCCAGACTTATAGCATCTCCAGTTTCTGCTTCCACCTCCTCTGCTGTCTCTAACTGAGCCCTGTAGGGATTGGAGTGGTCACCCTGCAGCTAGGGCAATTGCCTTTGCGAGTGGCAGATCCTGGTTCAATTTCCAGCACCCTATATGGTTCGCCGAGCACTGCCAGGAATGCTCCTGAGAGCAGAGCCAGAAGTGAGCCCTCAGCGCTGCTAGGTGTGACCCCCAAACAAAAATAAATAAAATAATAGAAAATGGAACAATAAAAGAAGTATAATAATAATAATGATAATAATAATAAAAACTTGAGGGCAGAAGAGGGGGCTCAGAGTCAGGCATGCAGCCTCACCTGATCTACAAGGATCAGAGTTTGGTCCCAGACATCTTCTGGCTCCTCCAAGCACCATCTGGTGTAGCGCTGGTGGACCCCAGCACCGCTGAATCCAAGCACGGCTGAGTCAGAGCACTGACCTCAGACCCCGTTGGCCAAGCATCACTGGAGGTTGGCCCCTGAGTCTCCTGAGCACTGCTTCCCCTCCAAAAAGAAATAACCAGAATAAAAAAGAAACAAGATGAAACTGGGAGATCAAGAGGCATGGGAAACAAGCTTTCAGCAGAGAAATTTGCAGCATCCATGAGCTGGGGGCAAAACCAAACCCAAGCCAGGGATATCAGAGCCATATGGCTTCCTTCCCACATCTCTGGGGAGGAACTTCAGGTTCTGTGGAATCTGGGACCAGTTCTGGAGCCCCCCACCCCCAGGTGCTGTGCTCCCCGAGCCATGGAAAATGGGTCCTGGCAAGCCCACATGGTCACACACCCAGAGCAATGTGCACGAACAGACCTGGTCAGCTCTGCATGCTGGTCGATACATCTGCTCCCAGAACAACAGCAAAAGGCAGGAGACTCCGTCCAGAAGGCACTTGCGCTCAGAGAGACCAAGCAATTTTCCCCAAAACACACAGCACAGCTAGGATCATATTTTTCTGGTTTTTTTTTTTTTTTTTTTTGCTTTTTGGGTCACACCCGGCGATGCTCAGGGGTTACTCCTGGCTCTGCACTCAGGAATTACTCCTGGTGGTGCTCGGGGGACCATATGGGATGCCGGGGATCGAACCCGGGCCAGCATGGGCCGGCCACGTGCAAGGCAAATGCCCTACCCGCTGGGCTATCGCTCTGGCCCCGAGGATCATATTTTTCTGCTCACATGATCATCGTCTACTTCCTGGATTAGAAAGCAGAATGCATAAAGTTTGCAATTTGTCCCTCTGACTCCTAGAACAGAGCCAGCATTTAGAAGATGTCCTGTGCACTTTCCTCACACACACACACACACACACAAACACACACACACACACAGAGTTACTAAAACAGGGAAAAGAGGTTTTGGTTGAAGCCTCCGAAATCCATGTTCCTCACACACACACACACACACACACACACACACACACACTCAACCCTCATGACATAAGCTCTTATCCATCTTACACAGCAGGAAGCTGAGTCCCAAGAAACTGGACCGGCCAGGATCGCTACCCACCCAGCACCTAGCTCAGAGTGAAGTGTGAGAATCAGAGACTCCGATCGATCTCAGTGACAGGTAAGCCCTGGGCCGCCCCAGAGGGGTGCTCTACCCTCCCGCCACCCCCATGTGAAGGGAAGGGCATGTCCTCTAGCCCTCTCCCCGCCTCCGCTCTCTGCCCAGGGCAGCACAGGTGGGGGTGGGGAGCATTCCAGCAGCCTGAGACTGATATCGACGGATGGGGTGACTATTGTAAATGCTACGGCCAGCCTGTGTAAGCAGCTGGAAATGTGACTTGGTCCCCAGAGGGGCCCTTGGCATTTTGGAGAAAAGCCTTGATCTTCTGGGCTTGTTCTGTTGAAAGGCCTGGGTGACAGGCACAGAGGGCAATTCTGATCCTGGGCAGGTCGCTCACTGCAGGGGACAGCGTTGTGGGAAGGGGAAGTGCTCATGGCAGTACCCAGGTGCTCTTTGGGTGATATGTGAGATTGGGCAGCCCGGGCCCAAAAGAGTGAGCTCCGGGACGCAGTAGGAGAGCCAGGCTCCACTCTGTCATGTGCTCAGCCCTGCTGTCATCATTTTCTCTGCTATAAAAGAGTTTCAAGTGTGTCCAAGT
This sequence comes from Cryptotis parvus, assembly GCA_021461705.1. Classification (NCBI taxonomy): domain Eukaryota; kingdom Metazoa; phylum Chordata; class Mammalia; order Eulipotyphla; family Soricidae; genus Cryptotis; species Cryptotis parvus. The sequence continues at coordinate 25,271 of JAJIBD010024812.1, forward strand.
CACTATCTGTCCTGAGGATTAAATTCAGACAGTCAACTAGCCGTAAGCAGAGGCTGGTCTTGCCTGACCCATGATCAATATCTGCTGGGTGAATGAATGAATGGGAGAATGAATGAATTCACAAGTGTTTGGAGGAGCACTGGATAGCAGAAAGGGGATAGTATTTGGAACCAAAAGACCAAAGATGCAGTCATGCCTTTGATCTCTTCTGAGTGACCCTGGGCAACTCACTAACCTCTCTGAGTCTAGTTCATATTAGCACTGATCCCTGCTCTTTGGCTAGGGTGAGGATTTAACATGAGTGCAGGGTGGAACTGCTCTGTCAATGACAGGCCGCTGTGCAAATGTTAGTTCTGGTTATTCTCCACCACGGTGACCGCTCCACGGAGGCACGAGTGAGGTGGGGCAGCCCTGCACACGAGGATGGGCCTATGGCCAGGCTGTGTGTGCGTGTGTATTGTGTGCGATATGTTTGGAGAACCGGGTCATTAGAAAAACCATCATCTCTGTAAGTTGTTCTTTCTTTTGCTAAACTCAACCTGCCAGGCTGACATCGGAAGCAGGAATTAGTAGGAAGTCTGGGGGGACGGGATTAGTGACTGAACTTTCTATTCCTGGAGACCCTCTTTTCTCAGGAGGTCAAAGCAATTTCCATATATTATCCTGCCAGCAGTTTGGGAAGGTCAGGGAAATGGCAGACACACGCTGTGCATTCCTCAGATGGAGAAACTAAGGCAGACAGTCGGTCCCTGCCGCTGTTCTGACCCAGCTCCTACGACAACCACCATTTGTTTTTTTTTTTTTTTTTTTTTTTTTTTTAAACATTTTATTATACCACCGTGAGATATACAATTGCAACGTTGTTCACACTTGGGGGGTTTCTGGTCACACAGTGTTCCAGAACCCCGCCCTCCACCAGTGCCCATTTCCCACCACCAATGTCCCCAATTCCCCCCCCCCCACATCCCGCCTAAATGGCAGGTTCTTTACTCTCCTCTCCTCTCCCTCTCTCTCTCCTCCTTCTCCCACACATTGTGGGTTGCACTCACGTACACTTAGAAGCCATCATTTGCATTTTTTGTCTGTCCTTAATGCTCAGTTCTATGTTAGCATCAGAACTTTAGACATTTATTCACTCATGTTCCTTTCTCTATCTAAACCAACCTCTGACTCCCACCCGCTTGTGGTAATTTCCACTTTTGGTAAGATCACCTAGTATATTTATGCCATGCAAATAAATGCAGTCATTCTATGTCTCTCCCTTTCCTTCTGACTAATTTCACTCAACATGATTCTTTCCATATCCATCCATTTATAGCAAAATTTCATAACTTCATTTTTTCTGACAGCTGCATAGTATTCCATCGTGTAGATGTACCACAGTTTCTTTATCCAGTCATCAGTTCTCGGGCATACTGGTTGTTTCCAGGTTTTGGCTATTGTGAACAGTGCTGCTATGAAAATAAAAGTGCGGATTGTGTTTCCGCTGTGCGCTTTTGGCTTTCCAGGGTATATTCCCAGGAGCGGTATGGCTGGGTCAAAGGGGAGCTCAATTTCTAGTCTTTGGAGGAATGTCCATATTGTTTTCCAAAAAGGTTGTACAAGCTCGACATTCCCACCAACAGTGTATGAGAGTCCCCTTTTCCCCACATCCACGCCAGCACTTGTTGCTTTTACCCTTTTGGATATGGGCCATTCTCTGTGGTGTGAGGTGATATCTCATTGTTGTTTTGATTTGCATCTCTCTGATGATTAGTGATGATGAGCATTTTTTCATATGCCTTTTGGCCATTCGGATTTCTTCCTTGTCAAAGTTTCTGTTCATCTCCTCTCCCCATTTTCTAATGGGGTTGGCTGTTTTTTTTTTATATAGCTGTACCAGTGCCTGATATATCCTGGATATTAACCCCTTATCAGATGGGTATTGGGTGAATATTCTTTCCCATTCCGTCGACTGTCTTTCTATCTTGGTCACTGTTTCTTTCGAGGTGCAGAAGCTCTTCAGTTTCATGTAGTCCCATATATTTATATTTTCTTCTAGTTGCTTTGCTAATGGTGCTTCACCTTTGAAGATGTCTTTAGCATCGATGTCGTGGAGGGTTTTTCCTATATTTTCTTCAACATACTTTATGGATTCAGGTCTGACATTGAGATCTTTAATCCATTTTGAACTGATTTTTGTGCAAGGTGTTAGACACAGGTCCAAATTCATTTTTTTACATGTAGCTGTCCAGTTTTCCCAGCACCACTTGTTGAAGAGGCTTTCCTTACTCCAGTTTGGACTCTTTGCACCTTTATCAAAGATTAACTGATCATGTCTTTGAGGGTGGGTGTCAGGATACTCAACTCTATTCCATAGGTCCACCGGTCTGTTTTTATTCCAGTACCACGCTGTTTTAATTACTGCTGCTTTGTAGTACAGTTTGAGGTTGGGAAAGGTGATGCCTCCCATCTTCTTCTTCCCAAGGATTGCTTTAGCTATCCGTGGGGGCTTATTATTCCATATGAATTTCAGAAGTGTTTGGTCAATTTCTTTAAAGAATGTCATGGGAATCCTTATAGGAACCGCATTGAATCTGTACAACGCTCTAGGGAGTATTACCATCTTAACAATGTTAATTCTCCCCATCCATGAGCAGGGAGTGTGTTTCCATTTCCTCGTGTCCTCTTTTATTTCTTGAAGCAGTGTCTTGTAGTTCTCTTTGTATAGATCCTTTACACACTTGGTTAAGCTGATTCCTAGGTATTTGATTTTCTGTGGCACAATTGTGAATGGAATCAATTTCTTAATATCCCTTTCTTCTCTTTCGTTATTTGTGTATAGGAAAGCCACCGACTTTTGGGTATTGATTTTGTACCCTGCCACTCTACTATACCTATCTATTGTTTCTAAGAGTTTTTGGGTCGAGAGTTTAGGGTTCTCTAGATATAATATCATGTCATCTGCAAATAATGATAGCTTGATTTCTTCCTTGCCTATCTGGGTGCCCTTAATGTCCTTTTTCTTCTCTGATTGCTATGGCGAGTACCTCCAGTACTATATTGAATAAAAGAGGTGAGAGAGGGCAACCTTGTCGTGTTCCTGATCTTAAGGGGAAGGCTTTCAATTTTTCCCCATTGAGAATGATACTCGCTGTGGGCTTTTGGTAGATGACTTTGACTATCTTGAGGAAGCTTCCTTCAATTCCCATTTTCTGGAGGGTTTTAATCATGAATGGGTGCTGGATCTTGTCAAATGCTTTTTCTGCATCTATCGATAGGACCATATGGTTTTTATTTTTTTCTCTTATTGATGTGATGTATTATGTTGATTGATTTGCGAATGTTGAACCATCCTTGCATTCCCGGGATGAATCCTACTTGGTCATGATGTATGATCTTTTTGATGAGTCTTTGGATTCTGTTTGCTAGTATTTTGTTGAAGATCTTAGCATCTGTGTTCATCAAGGAGATTGGTCTGTAATTTTCCTTCTTTGTATTGTCTCTCCCTGCTTTGGGTATCAGGGTGATATGCGCCTCGTAGAAGCTGTTTGGGAGTGTTTCTGTTTCTTCTATTTCCTGGAAGAGCTTGAACAGGACTGGCAGTAGGTCCTCCTTAAAGGTTTGGTAGAATTCGCCAGTGAACCCATCTGGACCTGGGCTTTTGTGTTTGGGCAGACTTTTTAATTACTGTTTCAATTTCCCGATGGTGATAGGCTTATTTAGGTATTGGAGGTCTTCTTGTTTCAATCGTGGGAGGTTATAGGACTTCAGGAATTTATCCATTTCTTCTAGGTTCTCATGTTTTGTGGCATACAGGTTCTCAAAATAACCTCTGATGATCTTTTGTATTTCTGTTTTTTCTGTTGTGATGTCACCATTTTCATTTCTGATTCTGTTTATTTGGGTCCTCTCTTTCCCTGTCCTTACAAGTCTTGCCAGTGGCTTGTCGATCTTGTTTAATTTTTTCAAAAAACCAGCTCTTGGTTTCATTAATCTTTCGGATTGTTTTTTTTGGTTTCCAGGTCGTTGATTTCCTCCCTAAGTTTCACTATTTCCTTCCTTCTGCCTGGGTTGGGCTTCCCTTTGTTGCTCTTTTTCTAATATTTTCAGCTGTGAGGTCAGGTTATTTATATGGGCCCTTTCTTCTTTTCTGATGAATGCTTGCAGAGCTATGAACTTTCCTCTTAATACAGCTTTTGCTGTGTCCCACAAGTTCTGATAGTTGGTATCTTCATTGTCATTTGTTTCTAAGAATCTTTTGATTTCCTGTTTGATTTCTTCTATGACCCATTTGTTGTTCAGCAGTGAGCTGTTTAGTTTCCAGGTGTTTGGTTTGGCTCCCTGCTTCTGTGTATGGTTCACTACTATTTTCAGTGCATCGTGATCTGAAAAGATAGTCGACACAATTTCAATCTTTTTTATTTTGTTGAGGTATGCTTTGTGGCTCAGTATATGGTCTATCTTGGAGTATGTTCCATGTGCACTGGAAAAAAAAAGTGTATTCAGCTTTTTTTTGGGATGAAAAGCCCTGTATATATCAACCAGCTCTCTTTCTTCTATTTCTTCCTTCAGGTCCAGTATTTCCCTGGTGAGTTTCAGCCTCGTCGATCTATCCATAGTCGATAAGGCAGTGTTGAAATCTCCGACTATTATTGTGCTACTGTTAATGTCTTCTTTGAGGTCTATTAATAGTCGCTTTTACGTATTTTGCTGACCCCTCGCTTGGCGCATATATGTTTAGCAGTGTGATTTCTTCCTGGTAAACATACCCCTTAATTATTAAGAAATGGCCTTCATTGTCCCTTTTGATCTTTTTCAGCCTGAAATCTATATTGTCAGATACGAGTATGGCCACACCCGCCTTTTTTGGAGGGGTTGTTTGCGTGGAGAATGGTCTTCCAGCCTTTGACTTTGAGTCTATGTTTGCTCTGGTTATTCAGATGTGTTTCTTGTAGGCAGCAGAATGTTGGATTCAGTTTTTTAATCCATTTTGCCACCCTGTGTCTCTTAATTGGTGCATTTAGACCGTTGACGTTGAGCGAGATTATTGTCATTGGATTTTGTGCCATCTTTCTGTTTAACGTTGTTGTGGTTTTGGGTTGTCTTATTTTACAATAGACCCTTCAATCCTTCTTTTAGAGTTGGTTTTGAGTCTATGAATTTCTTGAGTTGTTGTTTATCCATGAAGTTGTGTATCTTTCCTTCGCATCTGAAAGTAAGTCTAGCTGGGTAAAGAATTCTTGGTGAGGCCTGGAGTTCATTGAGTCTTTTCACTATATCCCACCATTGTTTTCGGGCTTGGAGTGTTTCATCTGAGAAGTCTGCTGTAAATCTCAGGGATGCTCCTTTGTATGTGATTTCCTTCTTTGATCTTGCTGCTTTCAGTATTCTATCTCTGTCTATCGTTTTTGTCATTTTAATAAGGATGTGTCTTGGAGTATTCTTATTGGGGTTTCTTTTAGCTGGTATCCTTCGGACCTCCTGTATCTGGGAGCATGCTTTCTTCAGTTCGGGAAATTTTTCAGCGATGATGGCTTTGACAGTATCTTCTTCATCAGGGTTTTCTTCTTGACCTTCTGGCACCCCAATGATGCGTATGTTGTTCCTTTTGGCTTCATCCCGATTTTCTCTGGTAGTCTGCTCGTTGATTGTGAGTCTTTTTTTCCATCTTCTGGTGTTGTCTACAGAATTTCTGAACCTCGTCTTCGAGATCACTAATTCTTTCTTCAGTAGCTGTTACTCTGCTTTGGAGGCCTTCTCCTGTGTTTTTCAGTTCACTTACCTCATTTTTAATATCTGTCATTTCTGCTTGTACTTTGGTCTGAAATTTACTCAATTCTGCTCTCAATTCCTCTTGTACTTTACTGAGTTTGTATTCCATTGTTTCTTTTTATTTCCTTGTACATCTTTAACAGTTGCTTACGAAATTCCTTTTCAGAGAGGTTATATAGCTCATCGTTATTGCTGGACTCATCGGTATTAATAACTTCAATCGTAGAGCTTGAAGGACTTTTGCGCTGTTTTACCATAATGACTATCGTAGGTTGAAAATGAGTGTTCTGGGTGACTAGCCAGTAAAGTTAGTAGGTTTCTGAATTACTTTGCAGCTAGGGACGTATAGCAAAGAGTGTAGGGGACAAAGCTTAATGTTATGTCAGATAGAGAGAATTATATGGACGCGCTAGCGTCCGCGCGGTTTTGAATTTTGAGGTGTCTGTGGGTGGTTCAGGTGTCAGGGGGTCAGGGTGGAGGTCTTGCAGTGGGAGTTCCTGCGCCGATGGGTGCGGGTGGGGACCCTCCTCAAAGCTGGAGCCGTTTCTCCTGGAGCCCGGGGTCAGGGGCAGCCGCCGCGGGGAACGCACCTGGTGGGAAGAGCGCAGGGATCTGCTGGGCGTCGGGGCTGGATGGCGTCAGAGGGAGTTCCTGCGCCGATGGGTGCGGGTGGGGACCCTCCTCAAAGCTGGAGCCGTTTCTCCTGGAGCCCGGGGTCAGGGGCAGCCGCCGCCGGGGAACGCACCTGGTGGGAAGAGCGCAGGGATCTGCTGGGCGTCGGGGCTGGATGGCGTCAGAGGGAGTTCCTGCGCCGATGGGTGCGGGTGGGGACCCTCCTCAAAGCTGGAGCCGTTTCTCCTGGAGCCCGGGGTCAGGGGCAGCCGCCGCCGGGGGAACGCACCTGGTGGGAAGAGCGCAGGGATCTGCTGGGCGTCGGGGCTGGATGGCGTCAGAGGGAGTTCCTGCGCCGATGGGTGCGGGTGGGGACCCTCCTCAAAGCTGGAGCCGTTTCTCCTGGAGCCCGGGGTCAGGGCAGCCGCCGCCGGGGGAACGCACCTGGTGGGAAGAGCGCAGGGATCTGCTGGGCGTCGGGGCTGGATGGCGTCAGAGGGAGTTCGACAACCACCATTTGATGGACCCTGAAGCCCCCAAACTGCCTCCAGTGGAGCACACACCCTCTCTGAGCGGCAGGCTTTGTGCCTCACTGCATCCCCTCCGGGCCTTGCCCTGCTCAGCAAGGATTCCCCGGACATCTCCACCACCAATTACCTCCCAAGATTAGGACCTTCTTATTGTCTTTGTGTGCTTGCAGGAAAGTGGCTTCAACTTCAAGGCTTCTTGTCCCCACCTACAAAGAGCAGGAAGTTCCTAGTGCCCACCCCAGTGCCAGGATGTGACTGTTGGTTTGCAGTGCTGTGGGCAATAGGCAGGCAAAACAGTTACTCTATCCTGGCCCTGCCAGACCTCGGAGATGGTGGATACACCACAGGCACGCTAAGGTGCAGCTCTCCACCGTCCCTTCCCTCTCTCCTTGTCTCGCCCTTCTCCATCTACCGGCAGAGACCAGTGTTCTGTTCTGCACCCCAAGCTGCAGTCTTGTGCATACACTCCCACCCCCAGGATTCTTGAAGGATACCAGTTTTACAGATTCAGGTCTGAGGGTTCCCCAAAGTTCCATGGCTTGCCTGAGATCTCACAATAAGCAGAAGATAAGAATGTGAACCCATGTCAGAGTGGTCTTTTTTTTTTTTTCTTTTTGGGTCACACCCAGCAATGCTCAGGGGTTACTCCTGGCTCTGCACTCAGGAATTACTCCTGGCGGTGCTCAGGGGACCATATGGGATGTTGGGGATGGAACATGGGTCGGCTGCGTGCCAGGTAAACGCCCTGCCAGCAGGACTATCGCTCCAGCCCCTCAGTGTGGTCTTAAGGGACCCGCACTCTAGCAAGGCAGAAGTCGATCAGATGAGGTTCGGCTGTTCGCTGTGCTGCTCGCTGTGAGGGTCCGGGCCTGCACTGGAAATAATCACTCCCGCCCTGCCCACCTCAGTGGACTCACTGGACTCGGGAAGATGAAGAACAACAGAGGTGGAAGCACACGCTGGACCAGAGACTGCAGCGCGCCATACAGTTGAAGAAGTATACAATGGCGAGGGCACAACCTTGTGTCACTTCCCGTCACCCTTTTCCCAGCTCATCCATCAACCCAGGCCACCACCAGCGGCCAGCAGGGTCGACCACAGAACCGATGCGCCCCCGCCACGAGCGCACGGGGGCGCCCGCCAGCTGTCAGGCGGGCAGCTCTGAGCTCGGCGCCGCCGCAGGCCTCCACGACCGCCCGCAGCACGCAGAGGCGCCCGGGGTGCCTGACGCGGCCCGAGCGTCGGCGCAGAGCCGCAGCCTGAGCTCAAAGCCGGCTGCCAGCTGTCGTTCTCCGAGTGTGACTTCTGATGACACGTTTGACCTCTCTGAGCCGAGTCTCTCGCTGTAGACGTGTAACTGCGACCCACCCCACCCCCACAACCTCCGCCCCTGCTGCGGCTCCTTGCGGAGCGCCCCTAACACCAGGAGACGCGATCGCCGGTTCCGACTGACTGTGCGAACTGTAGCGCTCTATTCACCCGCGGAGACTTCACCTCTCTCCTTTCTCCCTGCGCGTCAACTCCCACGGGCTCTTTGGGCCCGCGCATTCCGTTTCGTGGGTGCGCAAATGAAGGCTCGGTGCCGATGCGCTTGTTTTGGATCTTGCGGGCTCCAGGCCCGCAAAGACACAGACGCCCGCACGCCTTTCGAGGTGGCAGCTCCAGGCAGGCACGTCCTGGGACCCTCCACCGCTGGGGACCGAGCCGCAGGGGAATTTTGTGCAGGGGAGGCCGGGAGAAGGAGAAGCCGAACGCTCTTAAACGCTCCGGACTATCCTGCCCGGGCCAGCTCAGCGCAAGTGCCGGGGATGTTCTGACACCCACTTGCTTCCTCCAGTTGCTAAGCCGCTAGGCCCGGAGTCGCGTCGCAGGCTCCCATGTGCGCTGCGGAGGGTCGCACTTTGGAGGCTCAGGACTCATCCAGCTCCCGCGCCTGCACGCCAGACCCCCGGCCTCTGCCCGAGCGGCGCCCGCAAAGCGCGGCCCCTGGGGCAGGAGCGCAGGGTCAGGCGGGGGAGGGGTGGCCCTACTGGCCCCTAGCCTGCGCCCCTTGTCGCGGCTATTTGCACACATTGTAATTAGCTCTAATTATCTCGGGCTTTCAATTCGCCGACTCCCCGCCTCCCGCCCGAGCGCGGCGCGCAGCACCCGGGTGAACGCGGCCCTGGAGCCGCCCCTTGCGTCGGGGATCGCGTGTCCCCGAGCGTCTGCACGGCCACCACGTGCTGACATGTGGTGGTTCTTATGTCTCCACGGCTGTGTGTCTACACCCGCGCGTTTGGTGGTGCCGCTGCAGAAGGTTCCTTGAACCTGTCGAGGTGGAGACAGGCGGGGGTGTCACGAGGGATGAGGCTGGGGGGACGAAATGGCTGCCTACTGCGGAGGAAGGCAGCAGTAGCGGGACCCTCTACTAGTCCCCAAGTTCTGCATAAAACAACAGCCCTCCCCTCATTACCCTGAGCCCGGGCTCGGGGGGGTAGGGTGGGGAGAACCCCCCCGATTTCCGCTGTAACTCGCAAGCCGCAGTGTGGTCGATTGATCCAGTTGTGAGACCGGCTCCTCGGAGGTTTGGACCCTGCAACCGGGAGCGTCCCTCCAGCCCGTGGCCGCCGGAGGTTAGGGCGGGCCGGGCGGTGTGGGAGGCCTGCGTGCCCCCGGCGCGGGCTCGGCTCTCTCAAAGCCAGGCTGCAGGGGTGGGGGGAGAGGGAAAAGCCTTGATCCCCGGCTCTTCTCTGTGGATCCCTGGCAGACCCTAGTGCCCCCTACCCTGCCACTCGGGCTGCGGCGCACTACGACCCTCCAGTTTCCCCAGAAGCGGGTTCAGCCTTGCAGATGCTGAAATGGATCGAGACCGCAGCAGAAAGGCGCCCTTCCTTGGAGGTAGGAGTATTTGTTGGGGTTCCCGGAGCAGAATTTCTCAGCACAGGCCCCCGAGCTTGCCAGCCTGCCCCTAGAGCTGCGTGTCCCTTTTGTCCCTTCAGGGTGCTCTGTCCTCAGTCCCCCGTCTCGGTGCAGCCCCCCAAGCCCCCTCCTTCCCTGCTCTCTGACCCTGTTTACTCGTCCCTGCAGTCTCTCATCGGATCTCTGCCCAAGAAGTCTCCCCCTCCCTGCCCGCCCCCGCAAAGGAACACACACCGGCAGAATCCGCCTTTTCAATAAAAAACGACAACTGGGAAACAGAGTGAATTAAAAAGCATTAACTTAAAAACAATCCATGTGTCTGTAAATGCGTTCCAAATGGCAGCCCTTCGGCGCGGGTTGGGGGGGTGCGGGGGCGAGTCCGCCACATGTTCTGGGGCCCCAGACACAATGTGGAGCGGGCTCAGCGCCTAGCGGAGGTGCCCGTCCCGCCAGCCACCTGGGCCGCGCTGCAGGGCTCAGGGAGGGCCTTCTGCCCTGCCCTCAACTTCGCTGGAGCCCGGGTTCTCTGGGCTGTGGCACTCCCGGCTGTCTCCCCCACCCAGCTTTCCTGTGCTGACCCCAGCAGCTTCCACCACCCCACCCCAAATTCCACCCTTTTCTCCCCACCCTGTCTTTGACCCAACACTCCTTCCGCACCCACCGGGCCTGGCCTGCCCCACCCCCATTCTGCCCTCCTGCCCCGACCACCCAGCAGTCCTGGCTCCAGAGAAGTGGCTGGAACAAAAGCTTTCCTTGGCCGAAGAGTCTCTCCAGCGAGCTGCTCCGAAGGCAAAGGCTCCCAGTGGGTACCAGCAGCTGCTCGCCCCGCCCGCCCGTGCCAATCAAACAGACCCAACTCTGTCTCCAAGGCCGGCCCTGCAGTGACAGCAGTCAGTACGCCTGTCTTTGAAGCTCACCTCACCCAGGGAGTGTCCCATCACCCCAAGTTCATCATAACCCCCTTACCACGCCCACCATCTCTCCTTTGCCCCTTTCCCATGGAAGGACTGACTCTAATGGGGCATAATTAGAGATGATGGAACTGGGTAAATCCCGCCCCCATTCTGCTGCCCTCTGAGTTTCCTGGCCTCCCCCCATTCCGGGGAGGAGTCAGTAAAGCAAACTGGAGGGAGCTGGTTCTTAGCCTCTCTGCTAGAGACAATGACTTATGCTATCCTAAGGGAGCTGGTTCTTAGCCTCTTTGCTAGAGACATGACTTACGCTATCATATCATGGCAGTTTTCATAGCAAATACACAGATTCCATGTTTCAGGAACACTTATTGAGCTCCTGCTGTGTGCTTTCCAGCCATTGGTTTGCAAACATTCCTGGTGATGCTCCCTCTCCCTGGAGCAGGAAGGGAAGGAGCTTCCAGATTACAGGGGGTTGAAGATGAAGGTTTGTGGTCGCTGTGCCTCTCTGTTAGCACAGAACAAACCCAAAGAGGGAAAAGGTGCTTCAGCATTTTCTGTATTCTTGAAACAACAAAAAATTCTCAACAGGGCTGAGCCAGGCTCCTTCTCTGGTACCATTGAGAGTAACCCTGGATCGAAGAGGAAGGAGGAGGAAGCCCTGAGCACTGCGGGGTGTGGTCACGAACAAAAACACAGTCCAGGGGCCAGAGCCATAGCCCAGCGAGTAGGGCGTTTGCCTTGCACGTGGCCGGCCTCTGCCGGCCTGGGTTCAATCCCGGCATCCCATATGGTCCCCGAGCACGGCCAGGAGTGATTCCTGAGTGCAGAGCCAGGAGTAACCCGTGAGCATTGCCGGGTGTGACCCAAAAAAAGAAAAAAAAAACAGTCGTGCTCAATGAGCCAAATCATTCTTCACAGTCAGCGATTTCTGTTTATTTTTTACTTTTAATGACAAAAGTTTTGTGTTAAATTCACCTGGCTTCCCCTATACCTGCCCTGTCACTTCTCGGTCACTAATCTGATTCAAAGGGAGCCTGAGGTACGTGTTGGCACGAAGTTCCCAGTGATTCTGCTGGGAGACTTCTGATTTGCATTTGATTTTTGGATCTGATCTTGCTTGGTACATACTCTCCTGTGGTTTCTTTCTGTCTTTTAAAAAAATTAATTTTATTTATTTATTTATTTATTTATTTATTTATTTATTTATCTATCTATTTATTTTCATATTTGGTATACCGCTATAAGATTACAAAGGAGTTCATGTTTGGGTTTCAGTCTTACAGTGTTCCAGCACCCATCCCTCCACCAGTGCCCATTTCCCACCACCAATGTCCCCGATTCCCTACCCCTTCCCCTAGCCTGCCTCTATGGCAGGTTCCTTATCTCTTCTCTCTCTCTCTCTCTCTCTCTCTCTCTCTCTCTCTCTCTCTCTCTTTCTCTTTCTCTCTTCCTTCTCTTAACACTGTGGATTACAATACATACATTTAGAGGTTATCATGTGTATCTTTTTGCCTGTATTCAATGCTCAGTTCTAGGCTGGCATTAATCACTTTTGACAATTATTAGCACACTGTTCCCTTCTCCATCTTACCTAACCTCTGACTCCCACACGTTTGTGGTAGAGTCCACCTTTGATAAGACCTCCTGATCCATGTTTTGCCTGACCTTGGATAATGGTTTCATTTTATATATATATATATATATATATATATATATATATATATATATGTATATGTATAATGCAAATAAATGCAGTCATTCTGGCTAATTTCACTCAACATGATCCTCTCCATGTCCATCCATTTATAGGCAAATTTTATGACTTCATTTTTCCTAACAGCTGCATAGTGTTCCATTGTGTAGATGTACCAAAGTTTCTTTATCCAGTCATCAGTTCTCGGACACTCTGATTGTTTCCAGATTCTGGCTATTGTGAATAGTGCTGCTATGAAAATAAAAGTGTGGATGGTGTTTCTGCTGTGTGTTTTAGGCCTCTCAGGGTATATTCCCAGGAGTGGTATTGCTGGGTCAAATGGGAGCTCAGTATCTAGTTTATGGAGGAATGTCCATATTGATTTCCAAAAAGGCTATAGCAGCTCGACATTCCCACCAACAATAGTCTCCTGTGGTTTCATATTAGAATTTTTTTTTTGCTGCGCCAGGAGGTGTTCAGGATTTACTCCTAGCTCTGCTCAGGGATTGCTCCTGGCAGGGATTGGGGGACCATATGGAGTGTCAGGGATCAAACTCCAGTCAGCCACATACAAGACAAGTGCTCTTCCCACTGTACTATCTCTCTGGCCCTCGTACTGGGTCAGCTGACAGAAGATCCTGGTTGAGAAGCAGTGACACAGCTTCTGAGGATCTTGTGTCTCATGTCTACAGATTTTCTCAGGTAGCATCTAGCTCCTTGTGCATCCTCATGTACCTATTCCTGGAGCACAGAAGATTTCTCAACTACCTGCACAGCAGTGGAGCAGGTGTGTGCTGTGCGCCTGCCTCCAGCTTTGTACCTGGGATCTCTGGGGACAGGAACAGAGGAATGTGCTGGTAACTCAGGGACAGCGCTGATGACTCTGGTGTTCTTTGGGTCACGTGTGTGTCCGTGGGGAGACACTGGCTATGGACCTGCTTTGAGCATCTCTGACAGGGACAGAGCATCCTTGGACCAGGAGCTCCATCCAGACCCTGGAATGCCTGCAGTCTCTCGGCTCTGGGGCTGGCAGTCAGAGCTCCTCTCCAGGTTAGGGACGAGAGATGACAGATTTGAAGCATCAACACAGATTTCTGTGCCGAGCATTCTAATTCTGCAAGTCAAGAGAGTCTGGGCAGCCGCTTGCTAATTAGCCACCCAGGGGAAAAAAATTGCCTGTGTTGGAGTGGATAATGTGTTTGCCAGTTTCTGTGGGATCCTTGACCAGCCAATGCCCCCACCTCTCTCCTACTCTCGCCCAGGGGCCTGTCCCCGGCACCCCCAGTTAGAAAGATGGTGCGGCATTGGGCTCTAATAGATCGGCTTTTCAAACAGGCCAATTGCTAAGCAAATGCCATTTGGGCTGGAGCTTGGAAGGCTATAAATGAGATAAATAATCCATTTGAATAAGTGAAGATGGGTCCCCATGCTGGATAAAGATGAGCTAATACATGTCCCCACAACATCAAGGACATTTTCCATATCAGGAAGACATGCTCAGAGGCTGGGCTCCTCTGCCACCTGCATAAATACCCAGGAGTCAACATCAAGGGGGCTTGGGTTCAAAAGACCCCGAGCCAGAGCCTCAAGGGTCTGCTGACCAGCTTCCTCAGCAGCTGCAGTGGTGGGGCTATTTCCTGTGGCCCATGTCCCTCCTCGCCCTGCATGTACATACATGCACAAGTGTGCAGTAGCCGCTTACAGCCTGAGGTAGGACTCCATCCATCCACGGCTCCCTCAGACACACCCTGCTTTCGCTGGTCCGTGTTTAGCGGCACACCTCACACACACTCCAGGCAGATGGGATGCTAGCTGGACAGGTATTGTAGAGGGCTACATAATTGTGACTCCACAATATATATGTTAAAGCCCTAAGCCCAGTGTTATAGTATTGTGGTGTTGGAAAGTGTGAGGAGGTCCATAGGTTTAGATGAGATCATGAGAGTGAGGCACCCAGTATAGACTTAGTGTCCTTCTAAAGAGAGAGCAAGGGGGTCAGGCAGATGGCACAGGGGGTTAGGGACGTGACCCAGGTTCAGCCCGGCATGAAAAGCCCCCCAGCCCATAGTCCCCAGATATAGTCCTGGGAGACCCCCTAGGCCCCAAGTAACACCATGTCCTCATTCCCTAGCCCTAAACCTCCAGCCTGGGGTGCTAGTAACTCTGGGAGTGTCCCAGGGTGGCCTGACTGCCATCCTGAGAAGAGACCGATGTTAAGTGGGATCCTCCTTTACTGCCCCTTACCCTCCTCTGTCCACCCCTACCCTTTCCCTCCTCTCCTCTTCTCCCTTTCTACCCTCTTCTCCCCTCCTCCCCTCTCTCCTCCCCCAACCCTCCTCCTTTCTCCCCCTCCTCCTCACACCTCCCCCTTCTTCCTCTCCTTCCCACTCCTCCCCTCTTCTTCTCTTTTGACACAGAGAGAAGGTGGATGTCTATAAATCAGGAAAGGATCTTATGAGGGTCTGAGGGTGTTTGATCCGGGGCCCATGGCCCTGAGGAAAATCCACATGGATAGTCTAAGCTTCATCTATGGTGTTTATCCCAGCAGCCCCAGCAGCTGGATTTAAGATAAACTTAGAACTCTACTTGCAATTATTGGTCCACAATTCAGAAAAGATGTTGATACTCTCCTAAAGAGAGCCGTAAGGGGACCATATGCCTACCCGGGTTATCCCTGAAGAGAAACCGCCTGGCTGTGCCCAGGACTGCCCTGAGAGGAGCAGCAAGTTCACCACAGAAAACATGAATCAGGTCCAATGTTGGGCACAGATGCTAATGGCAGGGTTGGGGCCTGGGCTGGGTAGACTCAGATCTCCAGACGCTTATGCTTGGCTAGTGGAGAAGACAAGTGCCTCGCGCACAGAGCCAGGGGACAGGGAACTGGCTAGTGTCCTGCCTGGCTCGCCACTACCTGATAACTCAGTTTCCAGGCTTGGGTACAGCTGTGTCCTAGGCCATTGGTAGCCAAGGTTCTGCAAGATACATCTCCACTTTCGTTCCCAGTCGCCACCATGGCCTGGCAAGGATATAATCTGGTTTAATGCATGCCCCTTACAAGACAGGCTGGGCCTCTTACCGACAATACATAACTCTGTTCTCAGCTTAAAGTCACTTCCTGGGTTCATACTGTCCAAGTTTCTAATAAATCTCAGCCTAGTTAAAGATCACATGTGGTGCCAACAGCTCTCGTGTACAGGTTAACAGGGACCAGGGGAATCTGGGGACTCAGGCTACCTCTCTCTGCAGCCCCCTGCTCCCTCCGGAGCCATCCTGAGGATATTCTGGAATCTGTATCCCCCTGAGCCATGGAAGAGCCTGGAACAGTACCATAGATGTGTCACACACAGCCCAGCACCCTGGCTGGCTCCCCAAGCAGATAAATGAAGTTCAGCCTGCGGGAAGTGGCAATATTTTCTTTCACAGCCTGGCTCAGTCGGGGATAGTTGCTGTGTTCAGAGGGGCCCCAGGCTGTGGACTTCACTGCAGGGGGCACCTCATCTGAATCTGCTTCCTGGCTGCTGCTCTGTGGATTGCGCCCACAAAGCTCTATCCTTTGAGAGGTGGCTGGGTGGGAGATAGGCCTGATGGCCATTTATGCGACCCCAAGTAGCATCTCTGCCTGTGAGTCCTCTGGCTCTGAGAGGGCTGCACTGCCTTGTGGGAAACGGCCTGTCTTTTTCTGCCTGTGACCTGGAGGCGGAGCAGCAGAACTTTCAGGTTTCAAAATAACACTTGGAGCTGGTGCCCACCCTGCCCCCACCTAGAAATAGGTGTTGGGATGAAAACCAGGGCCCCTCTCGGCACCACTTGGCACCGGCTAGGGCTGTGTGAAATGAAAACATAGCAACAAATAAATAAATTAATAAGCGTCCAAAGCGCTATGAATTCACTCCTTCATTTCCAATGCCCCTCGGGCTGGAGCCTCGAGGCTGCCCTGAGAACTTTCCTTCAAAGCGACGAGTTCTTGCTCTTGCAGTGTAATTCCTCCAGTCTCCAGGCTGTTGAGGTTTTCTCTGAGCAAACTTGATGCACAAGCATTTGGGAAGCCAGGTCTTCGGGGGACAGAAGGAGCCGTAGGGTTTGATCACTTAGGGTTGGTAGCATCCTAGGCGATGTTGCCTGCATGCAAGGAACCACCCAATCTTGCAATGGGTTGATGGCCCCAGGCCAAAAACAATGGGGACAAGGACACATGCCAGTGTGTCCTAGGGACTAACTGAAGCTCTGGCTCACCATGCCCAGGTGGCACTGCCCCTTTGTCTGGGCATGAAAACCATTGGAATTTGAAGAAGGTGCTCTCAGGCTGGCAGAGAAAGTTGGGGCTCCTCCATTCCACAGCAGCGCCTCCTGGCACCAGATTCAACCCTCCCCTGCCCACAGGGTCACGATTCTCACTGCCCTGTCCCTCAGCCCACACCTGGGGTAGAGAGGTCATGCTTGGGTTTTCAGGCCCCTTGAGTTCACATGGGAGCCAGTCTTGGCAGCAAACAGCACCCTAGGTGCCAACTGTATAGATGCCGCCACTCTAGCACACAAGCTTGGCCCCAACAAGGACCAACGGTGCCCAGAGATCTCACTCTGCAACCCCCTCTCCCAAAGCTTCCTGGCCCTGCAAGAACTTACAGAGCTCTTGGCCCGTAACCAGACAAACTTTGTGCCTGGGCCTTGAGCATTATAAGACACCGCATTTGAGGCTCTCCTTGGCCAGCCAGGAGGGACAGCAAATGTGGTAAAAACAGTATTTATCATCTCAATGCTGAGTCCTTCGTCTTGAACCCAGCAAACAAAGTGTTCTCAGAACCCTCTCCTTTGACCTCCATAAGAAGTAGGAGAAATGGGTCTGGGGGGAATGATCCCCAGTGCACAGAGGAAGAACTGAAGCCAGAAAGGGAAGTGTCTCCCCTCAGGAGACCTTGTTAAGTGCAGGTGGTGGCCCGGATGTCAGAGGTACTAGGCACTCCTGCAGTAATACCTGCCACTGGAAGCCTGTCCCTACCCCTTACGGATCCAGTGGGTCAGAGGGAAGGTGACACGTGTGCTGTAGCTGGACTCAGTGTATGACCTGGGGCCAGGCCCAGCCCAGGCACCCTCAGGCACAGACCTCTCCGCCCACCACCATCGCCTGTGCCAGCCTGGCTCAGCCACCCCACACTTGCACAGCAAGAGGTGCCGCACAGAGCCCAGCTCTGAATGTGAAGGATCCAGGAGGTGGCACTCGGGAAGTCCTGGGGCCCCTGCAGGGCAGCAGGTGAGGAGGCCATGGGAGAAGCCAAAGGACCCTGAAGCTGTCCCTGACCCCTCCATCACTTCTCTGCTTCCTCCTGGAGGTCTCCCCTCCTGCAGGTTTGTTGACTTTGGAATTTACAAGGTGAGCCATGACCCGCCTGAGCCCTCCTCAGGAAGGTGGCCCCACCCCAACCCAGCCCTGCAAGCAGCTGGGGTGAAGGGGGCGGAACTGGAAAAGGGGCTTTTGTCCACACTGTGAGGACAGAGGAGGGAAATCAAGGGTAAATCTAGGAAGGGGAGTGACCTGCCGGTCTGGTTCCAGAGCCTCAGTCTCGCGCCAGGCCTACCCCCTGACCGCAGTGCACAGCCAGGCAGGACCTTTATGATATTTGCTCAGTTTATGAGTTCCTCAGAAAATATGAGGACCGGAGTTCTCAGCAGACAGCACTGCCCAAGATTGATGGTTTCGGAACCCCTAATTGATTGAGCAGCTTTGAGGAAGAGCCGGAAGGTCGACGGCCCTTCAGGCCTGTGGGGTGGAACGTTCTTTTCCCTCTCTCGCCATCCATGAGGCTCAGTAACAGTCCCTGAGGCAGAGGACCCTGGGAGGAATCCCTCCTTTCTGTTAGGGTGGGGAAACCGAGGCTGGAAGAGCTGCTTGGCCAGCTCAGGCCGTTAGAGTTGGCGTCAGAGATCGGAGTAAACCCACTCCCAGGGGCCTGCTCTGAGCTGTTGTCACTTCAGTGGCCTTTGAAACTCAATGCCTGAGTCATCTGCCACATGTCCTAGGGCTTGGACCCCCTCATCTTTGTGCAACCCCTGCACTGGGGACAATAGCTTCCCAGTAGCGAGGTAGTCCAGGCGCACCTGTCGTGACCACACAAGAGTGCTTGGCCCTCCAGGAAAGCTCATGTGGACACTGACCCCAGCCAAGCAGCCCTGAACACAAATGTTTTGTTGACAACTCTTCGTCACCCACACAGGGTGGTTCCTGACACAGCCTTGCAGTCTTGCGTGGCCCCGAGAGCTGGCTAGATTTTTATTCCTGGGCTTAATTAGGGGACATGCCATAAATATTCATGTAGTAAAATGAGAGCTGGCTCACAGCTCAGCTGCTTCCCGCTGGGGGAAATTAACATTGTTTTCCAGCCCTGAGTAAGGAGGCTCCACTGCTGGAGAGAGGAGCCTTTTCAACAGCCTCTCCAGGACAGAAAGGGAGAGGTGCACTCCAAGATACCCACACCCTGGGGAGCTGTGCTGGCCCTCCCACCCACCCCCAGCCTCTCCAGAGCAGGGTGAGGAAACAGAGGGGGCACCCAGATGCTCCAGGAAGCACAGGATGCATGAGCTGCTTCCAAGAACAGGGGCCCATAAGCTAGAGACTGCAGGTCCCAGCTACCTACTTCCTGTTTTTGTGAATAAAGTTTTATTAAGTCACAGCCAGATTCATCCAGTGTCCTATTAACTATACGCAGTGACACAGTGGCCTGCAAAGTCTGAAATAGCTGCTTTCTGGCCCTGTGTGGAAGAAGTTTCTAACCACCTGGACTCTTCTCATCCCAGACGTTGTGGCTATTGCTCCAAGAGATATCTCTGGACCCAAGCCCTGAAGCACATACCCAGGAACCTTTTCAGTGGGTGGCTGTGTAACTAATGGAGATTTTGTTGTTGTTGTTGTTTTGTTTGTTTGTTTTGGGACCACACCTGGAGGTGCTCAGGGGGTTACTCCAGGCTCTGCTCAGCGATCGCTCCTGGCAGGGCTTGGAGAACCATACGGGATGCTGAGGCTCGAACCCGGTAGGCCACATGCAAGACCAATGCCCTACCCACTGTACTGTCCCTCAAGCCTAATGGGCAAGTTTCTTAAAATCTTCTTTGTCTTCATCTGAAACTTGTGGGGGTGGGAGGGGTGTAATCATGGTCCCTATGCCATGGGGGTCTGTGAAAATGAGTGGATGTGTATGGGTAAAGCCCCCACGGTCCTGCGCAGTACTGAAGAAGAGTAGCCAGTTCAAAGGGTCTCAAGCTCTAGAGCTTCAGCTTCCTCAGCAGCGGGTCTTAAGACCCCACCAATTTGGGCCTGACAGTTTAGATTCTGGGCTAGAGCAGGGGAGCCCACGTGTTTCCACAGTGTTGAAAGCTTTACAGGCATTATCTCATTTAGTCCCCCAAACAATTCTTTGAAGTAGGAATTACTGCCAATTCCATCCGAGGAAATCGGGACTTTACAAAGATTAGGAGACTAACCCAAGGTCACACAGAGACCCTAAACCGGAACTGAAGCCCAGGGGTGCCAGATCCAGAGACACTGCCGCCTCCCGCCCAGGACCAGGACTCCTCTTGTGGCTATCCCAGAGCCCCTGCTGTGCGAGATATCTACTCCCACCCCAACCTGCTGAGTTGTGCTCAGCCTTCTCTCAGCTCTAAAGAGCTTAGAGAGAGAACGAAGGGATCCTGGGAAGGGTCCCAACTCGCTGGGTACTAGCAGACACCTGCCAAAGCAGGCCTGGATAGCGCCATTTGGTTGCCTCCCTGGGGCCTGCAGGCAGCCAGCATCTCCCTTCATCCTCAATCTTCCCTGCTCCTATAGGACTGGGAATGGCTGGAGAAGGTCCCAGAGGGAAACTTGTTAGAAGAACCCAGGTCTTCGGCCCTTGTATTCCTCCCACTTCATCGCACTGCACTGTGGGAGCCCAGAGAGGTGTGTGGTCCTGGGCTGCTCATGACACCCCCACACTAGAATGCCAGGGAGGGACCCCGCCCCAAGGGCAGGATGAGCTACCCAAGGTCCATTAGGGGAGTGGCATGTCCATTCGCATGCCACAAACAGAAGGGTGCGAGGAACAAATCGTGAGTTGCAGGGGTTGAACTGCAACCTCATCTCCTTCCACCCTGGCTGTGTGGGTGTAGACCCCAGCACAGAAGAGGGAGCAGGTCTCCAAGGGAATGGGAGCTGCTGGGAAGGTCAGCTGGAAGCAGAGGACGACAGTGATGGTGTAGCCAGTCCTGCCCACGTCCCCGACCCTGTCCTTTCCCACAAAGCGAAACTCAAAGGAAGGTGCTTCTGTTTCTGTTTGCCAGATGTGCAGCTAAAGCTCAGAGCGCTGGGCTGAGCCTTGGGCAGCCGGGGGTGGACAAAGTCCCTCTGGCCCACCAGCCGACACCCCCTAGACTCAGCCGTGTTCTTCCAGGAGTGAACAAGGAAACACTGGGCCTTTGGGGGGTATCTGCATGCTGGTGGGGAGACCCCCAAAGATGGCCAGCTGCCACGGGTGGGAAGAATGGTTTATTTCTCCTGCAAGGCACTCTGAAGCCTTCAGAGGTGTGATGTTTTCAGTCTGCAATGGCTGGGGGTAGTGGCTGTCGGGTGTTGGGATGGGGTGAGGACAGCCCCCAGTCCTTGGTCTCTTCATATGTTGCCCACCCGCCAGGGACTCCTCCAGCCCACCTAGCCTCTCGCTGGCTGAAAGACTGTAGAGTGACAAGCCCGAACCCAACTCCCATGTTTATTCACCAAACACAGAGTTTATTCACCACCGAGCCAGCTCTTGTCTCTGCCAGCTGGACCCTCTGGCACCTCTCTTACCTGGCAGCTCCTCCCTGCACTGATCACCAGAAGGTGCTTCCAGTGGGCCATCGGCATGAGAGTGCTGTCGGACATGGGAGGAATGGCCACAGCCCAGGGACAGCAAGAGAAGGGCCTGGCCAGTCCTGGGCTCCTCTGCTGAGCACCCAGGCTGTCCGAGCTTCTTCCGCCCCTATGGAAAGGGGGATACAGCCTCCCACTCCCATCAGTATGGACTTCTGACAGAGGCAGGAGACCCCAGCCCAGCTCTATCCCAGAGCCACCATCAGTGGCCCCACCTCTACACCGGGAAGGGTAATCAAAGGGCACAGCTCTGGGGACCCCAAACCAGCCTCAGACTCTGCATAAAGTGCTCTGCACGCCACAGTGCTTCTACTTTCCCACAAGCCCTCCCCTGGCCACCCCCTGGTCTTCTCCCCATCGCTGTTGTTGGGGGTGCTGGGAGGGCAGGAAGCACAGCAGCTGGTCTTGGAGGACTGTGGTGTGTCAGGGATAGCACCTGGGCCTTTGCGTGCATGGTCTGTGTTTCTCCCCTCTGGGCCATCTCAGTGTCTGACCCATTCCCTCCTTTCTTCTTTACTTGCCCCAAGAGGGAGGGTTACTATGGCGCCTTCTCTCCTTCCCACCTAACTCAGAATCATGGTTTGAAGATTGAGAGGCTGGTTGTTTCCCCACTCAGATAGGTTTGAATTCAATTTTTTTTGTAATGCAGTGAAGACAAATGGGCCCAGAAGGGAGATGGGGCCACCGGGAAATGTCCTCATGCCTCTGACCCACTAGAAGAATCTAGAATACTCCCCTTTAAGGGCAGGCTAGACGTCTGGGAAAGGAAGAAAGTGGGAACCAAGTACCAGTTTACAGTGTTATCACCTTCTCTGTCGCCTGTCAGGTGATGGACCATGTGGACAGATGGAGCCTCGCGTGGTGTCGCGTGTTCAGTGGTTCCCTCACACAGTGCCCAGGAAGCTGCGTGATGACTTTCAAAGGAGTTGCTGGTACTGTCTGTCCCTTTCCCTGCTCCAGGGTTAGGACTGAGCCATTCGCTGGCCTGAGTTTGTCTGCACTGGCAGCTGGTGAGGTCTGCAAGTGGCCTGGGGCTGGGGTCCACGCAGTAGCAGCAGCCTCACCCCCAGAGCCTGACCATCGGGCCTGGGCTCATCGCAGCCCTGCTCCTGTCCCCACACCCTGAGCCAGCAGGAGGGGCCATAGTGTGGGCTTGTTTCAGCGGGGCTTCAAGTCAGGAAGGGAGGAGGTCTGATGGCGCAGCTGGTCACCCCCTGCAGCCTGTCCCCGCGCCCCCTTCCATGCTGGGAGCATCACTGCCTGGCTGTGTGAGTGACCTGTGACCACCTGTGCAGTGTCTGTGGTAGGGAACAGGGGCCCCAGAACAGCCCCTCAGTGTCTTCTTTACCTTCTCCCTGTCACTGCCACTACACCGAGTGGTCCGTGCATTTGCAGTACAGCTAGAACAAGGGGGTTCTCTCCCTTTACTCCCTTTACCCACCTGCCCCCTCCCAGCCTCTCATTCACACAGAGGCAGGACGCAGCTCCAGGTGCCACTGTCACCCTTGTTTTGCTGAGCCCGCCCTTGCTCAGCTGGGGAGGGACAGCACAGCTTACCTCAACCCGGCTTGGTTGGGGTCAGGGCTGGGGACACAGAAACTCAGTCGAAGCTCCCAAATGCAAAAGATTATATCTAGATATTTTTCCTGCCTCTATCTCCTCCCCATTTTACAGATGGGGAAACAGAGTCAGGCAATAAAAATTCAGTTTGCCTCCCCTCAGCTCAGGTTTTACTTTTTTCAGAATCACTGAGATGGCGACATTAGTCATTGTTCTGTACCCAGAGTACCACACTGTGAACAAGAACGACACCCGGTAGTCTAGGAAGTTTGAGGTCATGGTTTTGTTGTTGTTTGGCATCTGAAAGCAAAAAGCCAGAGCCACAAAAACAGCAATTCTTAGTGGAACCGCCTCAAAAATAAATAGAAACATGGGCCTGACTAATTTGAAATTCAACTCACACAAAGGAAACAAAGCCAAATTGTTCTTTTCCTGTTTCTAATATTTTGCTCCCCGTTTAGATTATTTAATCCAACTTCCTATCTGTAGGTGGGCCTATGAGGGCCCAGAGAGGAGGCCAGCCCACCGACGCTGTCCTGCACGAGGCAGGCTGGCCTGCAAGCCGGCTCTGCTCCTCACCCAGGCATTTTGCTCTGAGAAGAATCTCAAATCTCAGCTCCACTGAAATGATACTGTTAGAACCAGCTGGGCAGTCCATTTGACTCAGGAAATGTAGAGTTTTGAAGCTCAAACAGTTTTTAAGAAAATCTTTATCATTTGCAGAAGGATTTGCTTATGCAGTTTCCTCTCAGCATCTCCTCCTGTTTCCAACCTGAGCTCCCCAGGCTCCTTGGAGCCTTCCCGAACTCAGGGCTGAGCTCCATGCCCAAGCTGTTGGGGAAGTCTCAGAACTAAGTGGCCACAGCATAGACCATCTTTATGGTGCTTGAGTGAACACTAGGAGTTTCCATTTTTAAACTGTTTATCTTTGGCCAGTGCTTTTTACAGCGTGTCGGATGGATTCCCTAGGAAGTGAACATTCTCTTAAGTCCCAGGCTGACTCAGGCCGGCTCTTCTGCTTTTGGTTTTCCCCCTGAATGCTGTAATAGAATCCTGAGTGTTACTCTTGAGCTGATATCTGACCACCCCTCTGCACTATGCGAGCCCCCCTTAGGGACACTTGGAGCTGATGAGCCTCCATGTTTTACTGAACCCCAATGAAGACACGATGACATCATCCACTGGTGACTGAACCGTCATCACTGCCACCCCCAAGACTGATAGCCATCAGGGGCTGTTAATTCCCAGCAAATTATCTAATCCACATGTTGCTCAATTTGTGTAAACCCCAGCCCATGAGGATCATAAAATAAATAAGCATGAAATGGTTTATAGCTTCCAATCTCCTCTCACCTAGACAGACCAGCGGCTTAGCCTGGGCAGAGGTGGCCACCTCCTTCAAGGACAGTGTGGATGCCCCTCAGGCCTGTTTGCTGCTGTTTCTGGGGCAGGGCCCCGGACACACACCTAGTCACTCCGTCGGGCCCCTCGCAAAAGGGGTCTTCATTCCACCAATGTGTTATTCATTGAAACGGTTTTGTCCTGCAAGGCACGGGCACGAGGAATTAAGACATTGGATGACTTGCAAGAAAGAAAAGCAAACGGTCCCTCAAAACCAGAGGGTGGTAGGAATTTGTGATGAAAAGAGGCAGAGCAAAGGGCAGAGGCGGAGGTCAGCAGCTCTAGGAGATAGAGGGAATGATCAAAGCGGACCGGTGTTGTCTAGGCACCAGCACGGGGTTGCAAGGAGCAGTGTGTGAGTGCATGTGTGAGTCTGTCTGTGTCTGTGTGTGGTAATGTGTGTGAGAGTGAATGTGTGTGACTGTGAGAGTGAGACTGAGATGTGTGTGACGGAGACAGTAAATGTGTAAGTGTCAAAGTGAATGTGTGTATGAGTGTACATATGAGTGTGACTGTGTAGTATAGAATGTGTGAGTATGTGAAATAATAGGTTTGTGAATATAAATGTGTGTGAAAGAGTATGTGTGTATGAGTGAGTGAATTGTGTGTGCGTGTGTGTCTGTGTATCTAGGCTTAGGTAAAGATTAGGCTTAGGCTGGGCCAGGAGTGAGCTCAGATAACCTTTTTTCTATCCCTTCTTGCCTCTGAAATACTTCAAGGCTGTGTCTAAAAGCCTATAATTCCAAAATTCTGTAATTCATAGATCCTGTACTCTCTAACAAAACAGACACTCTCTGATTCTAATGTTCCGTGATTCTAAGAGTGTATAATCCAATGAAACTATAATTATAACCTGCTATGATTGTAGAAGTCAACGGTTCTCTAATTCTGCCATTCTGTGGTGCTTATTTTCTGTGATTCTAAGATTATATCATTCAATGTTCCCTTAATTTAATATTCTTGCATTCCTCCGGTCTCTTGTTCTATGAATCAAGGAGACCACAGTTCTGGAGTTCCACACGGTTGGTTCTTCTACATTTTAATACTCTGCAACACTAGCAACTCAGGATTCTGCACCGTGATTCTAAAAAGTCCCTAACTCTGCTATCTTAATACTAAGACTCTAAAGCGTTCTGTGACTCTCTAAATCTTTATCCCCCAAGAATTCTAACAGTCCATGATTTTAATATTCTGGGCTCCAAAGATCCTATAGTACAAAGAATTTTTTAAAACATTGAAATGTCTTTAACTCTAAGACTCTCGTATGGTTTTAAAATTGGACAGTCGTGCTAGCATTTAATTTTATTATTTCATTATTACAAACTAAAGTCCCTTCATCTACAGAGTTGAGGAATGAAGCCGCAGCTGGCAGAGTCTAGCTAGTGTCCCCTCTGTCCCTGGAATCAGACGGAAGCAGGTCCCAGGGCCAGGGATCTTTCCTCTTCAAGGAAAGAAACCAAACATCTGTGGCTGAGAGACAAAGGCATGAGGTGGGGGTGGCTGGGGAGCGAGGGGGATATGGGAGGGGGCCTGGGTTGGGGACAGGGGAGGGGGCAGGAGGGAATGGCCTCAGCCTCAGGGAGGCCCCTCCCACAGCCAGGTTTGCAAACATCTGCCAGTGTTTGGGTCCGATTGCTGTCCTTTAAAAGTCTCCCTCTCCCTTTCTTGTGCTCCATCCAGGGCTCCACGACAATCATTTCAAGCAGCTAATGAGTTTCAGATGGCCTCCAGGAGCCCGGGATCAAGCTGGGGGATAAGGGTTCTTAGGCCAAGCTTTGTGGGCTGGCGGGGGGGGGCAGGGTGGGGGTCAGAAAGAAAAAGCTTTTGTAGCTGAAGTGTTAGGGGCCACCCACCCTCCCCTGCCAAGCCTGTAGAGGGGAAATGGAAGAGAGCCCCGTGCTCCCTGCACCCTCTCCTGCCTGAGGCCCGTGTTCCCCCCTTTCAGCAGCCGGCACCCCTCGCTAACGCCTCCCTTGCTCTTCAGGATTTGGATGAAATCAAGACCCTGATTCTGTGACCGCATCAGGCCTCCCTGAGACTAATATGTCATTGCTCACCTGCTAATAGAAACATGTTTCCCGAAGATGAAAATAATTCCCACTGGAAGCCCTTCCTCTGTGACTGTCCCCAGCCAAATGCACACAGTGTTTGGAGTGGCCCAGAGGCTGCTCCATGCTGAGGCTCTGCAGGGCTCTCCGGTGGCCTGGCATGGGATTGGCTGGAGACCTGGGTCCAGATTCCCTCAGAGTGTCAGCTCAGCAGCCCCTGCTCGCTGCTCCCCTTCCTACACCCCAGAGGCCCCTGCTGTCTGTGGGCCTGGGCCCTTACAAGCTCCCATTGTCACTCCAAAGGGCCTTTCCCTCTCAGCCCAAGGCCAAGGGAAACCAGAGACACGGGAGGGGGCGCCCCAGCTCTCATTTCTTTGGCATTGGGGAGCCCAGGAGGCAGCGGTGCCCAGAACCTGGCCAGGATTACACAGTGGGTTCTGTGGCCTTTCTCCCTCCCGGCTTCCCAGGGAACTTCCGCTGCTTTCAAGCGCTAATTTCGGAGCGAGTTAAGGGGCAGAACATTGAGAGCGGCACAGAGCCGCGCCACCGCGGCCCTTCCCTGCCGGGATGGAGGGGACGCTTCCAAGACAGGATGTGTACAGTTTTTGGGTTTGGAGGGGGTCTCTCCTGGCCAGGGAGACCAAACCTTATAATTAAGTCACTCGCTGTTTCCTTTACGATATCAACAACCATCACCACCTTCTCCCCGTTCCCTAAACAGGACAAATCCCAGGTTAAGCAGTTCCTGGTGGTCCGTTCTCACACATGTGTGGAAGGAGGAGACGCCCGCCTGGAAGCCCAGCCCCGCTTCCCAGCGGCTGCCACCCCCCTGGTCTGCTGCATCCCCTCCCCAGGCGCAATTAGGGGTAATCTTTTGTTGCCTGGAAAGTGTAAAAAATCGCCAGGCTTTCCTTTTTGCATGCATAATATCCATTTCCCTGCAAGTACCGTTATTTGGTTTGGGAATTACATCTATTTACAAGAGTGCATGTCGCACAAAGGTTGTGTTTATGTGGAAAATTATATCGGTGACAGGGGCTGACTGGCATGTGGAGGTTGGGAGAACCGGCGGGAGACCTTCTCATCAGCTTGGAATAACAAAATGATTGTCTTTTCAGCAAAGCTAATTGATCACATACCTCGCTGGGCTATCTGTTTACTCAGAGGCCATCCAGGGCCTGGGAAGGTGGGGAGGGAGACAGCCCAGGGCAGTGGTCACCCACCAGCCCAGGCCAGGCCAGGCCAGGTGCCGGGGTGCAGGGCAGATGAAGGGACTGGACATATTCTGGAGTGATTCTGTGTATGGAGACAGGCCAGACTTTCAGAACACCAGGCCCGACATGGCATTGTCTTTCTCAAGGACCCAGAGTTAGCGCTGGGCACCCACAGAGTAGGAAGGACATGCAAAAGATAGGCTGACAGACACTAGTCGCTAAGGACTGAGTTCATTCCTCTCTCTGCCATGGCGAAGCTGACTCCAGGGGCTTCGGAAGCTGGAAGCTGCCCTTGCAGTCTGTCGGGGCAGAAGACTCCGAGGATTCTGTCTGGCTCTGTGAGATGCTGGCTCAGGCACCTGGGCTAGAAGATGGGTTTCATGACAGGACCGGAGGTGTCAGGAAAGCATTTGACTTCCAAGTCTGCAAATTTCCCCCCAAACAGTGCTCCTCTGGGAACAAAGACCCCACTGCTAGCATTTGGGAGAGGGATGCTTATATTTTTGGCTTAAGGCCATCAGTCCTGGACCTCTCGAGAATGAAGCTATGAAGAGAGGTCTCCTTAAAGATATTAATTCCCCAACTGACCCATGCTGGCCAGCCCACAGGAGCCACACAGGGCAAGTCGGCTAAACAAGGCGAGTTCCACCCCATTTCCTTAGCTGCATTAGACTCTGTCGCTGGGGCAGAAATCAAGAGTGCAACAGTTACACGGGTGCTTGAGTTAAAAATGACTAGTTACTCTAAAAACAACTTGTTGGAATTCACCAAGGAACCGATTCATTTGCCATTCACTGTGCAAATACAAAGATCCCATGAAAATCACCTGCTACTAATCCTCTGACTTCCAGCCCCCCATGGAGAGGCCCAGGTTCCCGCTGTGGCGGAGTTGCTCCAGTGCTAGGCAGTGATGATTTGGTCCATGTTTCTTAAAGCAAGAAGAAAGACTGGTTTCACTTTGGGCGCTCCTCCAGATTCCCCGGAGGAATTTCGAAACTCTCATGATCACAGCACACACCGTTCCTTTCTACAAACTGGTGACACAGAGCCCTAGAAAGTTCCAGTCTGGTGATCCCGGCTAGTTTCTCTATATATGAGCCTGGTTGGTGTTGGGGTTTGGGGTGGGGTGGTCCTTGGAGCCTATGATGCTGAATAAACTTAGGTGCTATTCATCAAGCTCCTTTAGGAGGCGTTTCACCTCTCCTCAGATCTGAGCTATGCCAACCCCACTTTGGGATGGGTTAGATGCTATTGTGATAACTCAGCTCCCAGGTCTGAGCTATGTGAGCCCAATATGGGATGGGTTAGGTGCTATTGTGATGACCTCCTGATTGCACCATGTATGTGTACTGTCCACTGCATTTCAAAAGCTCTGGCCTTCCGAAAGACAAGCAGTTTATTAATGTGGAGTTCTTGGAATTGTTTTTTAATTGGAAACATTTTGCAATGAAAGAACATTAATAAAACCTGAATCCAAATCAAACTTCTCTGTGTATGTTATTTTTACTCTGCAGTCAAATGCTTTTATTAGATTTAAAACTTTCACTGTGCTTTTTATCTCTGGCTGTATAATGTTCTACAATAAAAAAAAACCCAATGACTCCAAAGTCTGGCAAAATAATATACTTTCTTGGATGACTCTGTGTGTTGCCAATTAGCTCTGCCGTGAACACAGGCCCCATCCATCACCCGCCTCTGGGTGGCTGTAACGGAGACCTAATTTGTTTCATATGCCCTGTGCTTTCTGAGTCAGTTACGGCACCTCCAACCTGCTGAGGAGCAGCACAGCCAAAGGAGAGATGAATGACAAGAAAAATCCCAGACAGCCCGAGGACCCTTATCAGAACCAGCCCAGTGCGGGCTGACCCGGGAGTAGACTCAGCCTCCAGGTCAGGCCTCTTGACTACCTCGCAGCGCTCATCCCGCTTTCCCCATTCCTCCTGTACCAGCTTTTCTGACCCAACCAGCCCCGAGCTCACAAGAGTCAGGGCCCAGCATGGAGAGTGGAAGATCCCTCCTACTGCCTGCAACCCCCCCAGGCTCTGTCCCTCTCAGCCCCTTCCCACCCCCTCCCACAACTCCTTTTACAAGCCCGACTTTTAAACCTCCAGTTCCCTAGGAATTTTATGAATGCTTGACACAAGCCAAAATAAACTCGTAAAGAAAAAGTTTCTAAAGAAGTTCACGGACCCGTACAGCAAGTGCTAAGCGGTAAATACAAAAGTTCTTCGGGTGACTGGGAGCTGAGTGAGGTCTGTGGGGTGAAAGGTCGAGGTCAATGGAGGGAGGGGAGGGTGAGTGGGGGAAGGAGAAAGAATGAAGGCTTCTTGTTCTCTCCTGAAAAAAAGGAGTCCCAGCCCCATAGAGTTCTTATTTATTTATTCATTCACTTATTTGTTTGTTTATTTGATTATCTATCTATCTATCTATCTATCTATCTATCTATCTATCTATCTATCTATCTATCTATCTATCTATCTATCTATCTATCTATCTATCTATCTATCTATCTATCTATCTATCTATCTATCTATCTACCTATTTGGTTTAAGACCCTGTTATAATTTGACTACTCATCTTATTGAAGCCGTTGAAACTATCCGAGAGTCATGGGGATTTTTTCCAAAGTCACACAGCTATTTAGCCTGTTCAGAGCTGAAGCCAGGTACTCCAAATACTGCTGTCTCGAACCTTCCTCTCTGCGGTAGTAGTCCTGTGAGGGAAAGAGGGAAAGAGGGAAAGAGGGAAAGAGGGAAAGAGGGAAAGAAAGAAAGAAAGAAAGAAAGAAAGAGAGAAAGAGAGAAAGAGAGAAAGAGAGAAAAGAGAGAAAGAGAGAAAGAGAGAAAGAGAGAAAGAGAGAAAGAGAGAAAGAGAGAAAGAGAGAAAGAGAGAGAGAGAGAGAGAGAGAAAGAAAGAAAGAAAGAAAGAGAAAGAAAGAAAGAGAGAAAGAAAGAAAGAAAGAAAGAGAGAGAGAAAGAAAGAAAGAGAGAGAGAGAAAGAAAGAGAGAAAGAGAGAAAGAAAAAGAAAGAAAGAAAGAGAGAAAGAGAGAGAAAGAAAGAAAGAAAGAAAGAAAGAAAGAAAGAAAGAAAGAAAGAAAGAAAGAAAGAAAGAAAGAAAGAAAGAAAGAAAGAAAGAAAGAAAGAAAGAAAGAAAGAAAGAAAGAAAGAGAGAGAGAGAAAAAGGGCTCTCTAGGCAAAGCGTTTTCTGCACCTCCGTGCCTCTGAGCTCCTGGTTGGACCCCTGGTGCCACGCTGCCTGATAGAACTCTCTGCAGGGACCGCACATCTGTGCCGCTCAGTCTCACAATGGGGTGGCTCCAGTTAATGCAGACACCCCAACCCTGTTTTCAGGGCCACCATACCAGAGAGCACACTGAGAGTGTCCTCACAGAAAGTGGACCAGCCCCTCTCAAAGGACAGTATCCTTAGCCCTGAAGACCTCCTTCCACGACGATACATGCCTGGGCCTCGGGACCCCTCTCTCTTCTACTCTGTTCAACCCATGGATCCAGCACAAGACAGAGTCTCAAAGATTTCATCTGGGAAGCTCAGCAGCAGAGTGGGTCTTGAGGGGGTGGGGGTTGCTGAAGCACCCTCAGAGCAGGAATCTGTTCCCCATCCCCTCCAGCCCCCGGGACCCACTCACTCTCCAACGGCGGCCTTGCTGTCTTTCCAGCCTGCAGGGCGTTCCTGATGAGCTGGGATTATTAGAAGAGACTTTCTAAAATTTCTCTGGAGTCTTCCACTTGCCTCCCTCGGCCTGGCTCTGCCCTCTTGCATCTCCAAATTCTTGGTTTGCCTTTCTGTCTATGTGGTGGTCCCTTTAACAGTTGAACATAGTCCAACCCCGG
The DNA here is from genome assembly GCA_021461705.1 of Cryptotis parvus. NCBI lineage: Eukaryota > Metazoa > Chordata > Mammalia > Eulipotyphla > Soricidae > Cryptotis > Cryptotis parvus. The sequence continues at coordinate 56,624 of JAJIBD010024812.1, forward strand.
CCTCTCCCCTCTTCAAACATGGAGCACAACACTGAAGAGCTCAACCTGGATGTGGGCAAATGAGCAGAAAACCACCTCAACTGATCTCCCTTGATTTCCAGGCTGTTCTGTTCAGGCACGGAGCTTCAGTAACCTACAGGTACCTACTCACTGGGGAGGGATTGTGTGTAACTGTCCTAAGCCAGAGGAAAGGTGCCCTGGCTAAGCTGCCCAGTGGGGAGCAGGGAGCACAGGGCCCCTGGGAGTAGAGCTTCACCCAATCTAGCAGGGTTTCCTCCTGCTCCTCCAGCATTCCTCCACTTCAGAGTTCCTTCCTCAAATTATTCTACGATTCTCTCTGATGCCTGGGACTTCCCAGTGCTGGCAGGGCCATCCAGGTGGACGCTTCGATCCCAGACAGATCTGCATGAGGTCCAGGCCGATTTCTCCTCTTTTAGAGGCCTTTCTATCTTCTGTTGCATGCATGGACCCAACCGGATGCCCTCAACTCCATAATTCACTTTTATGGGCTTGTCCTTGAATTTCATGTCTGGGTCTTGGTCTCAGTACACAGGTCTGGCAAATGGGTTGCATCTATTAGATGATGTGATATTTCTTTTGCACATCATGAAATAGGGCCTCTAGAATGGTGCTAGCACACACATTTTGGGTGATTTGGAACAGTGGTCCTATGGGAACAGTGTCTACCTCTCAGGGCTAGGCCTTCTTTGAGTCCTATAGAGTGTGGCCTGCAAACCAGGAAACCATCCCTCTGCAGAGATCAGGGACACCCAGCGAGCAAGACAAATGGCTGAGGACCTCAGGCAACAATGGCACGGTAACATGGAACTAGCTACCCAGGACCCCTGCTCAGGGTGTGCTGACTGCAGCTAGGAAAGAGCCCCTGACCTGAGCTCAATAGTGAAGTAAGGAAAGAGCTGTCCGGACAGAAAAGGTAAGAAAGTCTGGAGGGAATAGTATGCCAGGGAGCAGAAGTCTGAGGGTGTCTGGGATACTGGGGCCCTTGAGGGCCTCTCGTCCTATGAGTACACCTGAGGACTATGAGCTTGAAGTCGAGCAATGGAACTTGACCTTTAGAGAGTTTCTCTGGGGGCCAGGGTGGAAGCTGGAGGGTGGACCAGTGAGATAAGATGAAGCTTACCCTGGGGAGATGGAAGTGGGACCTGGGTACATTGCAGACCCATAGAGGAGGCAGCAGCGACAGGATGAGTGGTTAGTAGAGCCAGGAAGCCCCTCGTGTAATGGGTGTGTGCTGGCTTTTCAGCAGTACCAGTGATCACAACGATATTAGCTAGAACACATTTCTTTTGCACTGATTATGTGCATGAAGGATTCTGTGAATTAGCAGCCATTATAGATCTCATTTTACTAATAAGAAATAGGCTCAGAAATGTTATGGGACTTACCCAAAGTCATACCACAAATACAAGGATGGCGCTGAGGACAGTTTCTCAGCATTTCCATCTTGCCTCCGCTTCTGATTTCTCTCAGGCTCAGTCTCTGGGTGCCTATAAAGTTACCCACATCCTGACCAACCATTCAGGCACTCAAGTGTTTCTTTGCCTGCCTTTCCTGAACAACACCAGCTTCTCTTCCATTGGGCCCCCCACTCTCCCATTCCCTCATCCATATGTCTATCCAACACACTTACTGAGTCTGCTGTAGGCTAGACCCTGTGAGAACAGATGGGGTCCCTGCCATGGGTCTTCAGGCCAGAGAGGGTGGTCAGCCAGAGCTCCACAGACCCCTCCTCACTGGCCTGGTCTATGGGCCCCACCCCATAGTTCCCTCTTCCATTTCCAGTCCTTTTAGTGTGTCCATAGCCCTTTTATTTGAAGTCAGGCATTAGGGATTATGTTGCGTCCCCTTGGAAATTTGTGTTGATGTCCTAACAACCCCCAAAGATGCATATTTCGGTATCTGCCATCTCTAAAGGTGACAGGATATGGAGGTGGGGTCTGCTTTCAAGAAATGATTAAATTAAAATGAGGTCCTCAAGGCAGGCCTCATCCCATACATACAACCAGTGACTGATGTCCTTATAAGAAGTGATTAGGACCCAGACACTACAGACCACATGAAAAATACAGCAAGAAGACCATCAACATGGTTGAGATGAGAGACCACAGAGGGAAGCCTCCTTATCACCCTTGACCTATGACTTCCTGGCTGCAGAATGGTAAGAACACAAGCTTCTGTGGTAGAGTTCTTTGAAAAGTTTAGTGTTAAATTTCTGTGGCAGGGGCCGGAGCGATAGCAAAGTGTGTAGGGCATTTGCCTTGCACGCAGCTGACCTGGGTTCAATCCCCCAGCATCCCATATGGTCCCCCAAGTACCGCTAGGAGTGATTCCTGAGTGCAGAACCAAGAGTAACACCTGAGCATCATGAATGTGACCCAAAAAAGCAAATAAAAAAGTTCTGTGCCAAAGTAAAATGGCAAAATTTGTGGTAATGCTATATAGTGAAGCTCAATGGTGAAGTTCTGTGGTAAAGTTTATGGTGAAGTCTAGTGGTGACGTTCAATCGTGAAGTTCAGAGGTAAAATTCAGTGGTAAAGTTCTGGAATGAAGTTCTGTAGCACTTTGTTATATAGCTTAAGCTGACACAGGAGTCTGTGTGAACCCAAACGTGCCAGAGGAACAGAGCAAAATCTGTGACTGTCTCCAGCTGGAAGAACTTGGAACATCCCTGTGCAGCATGTGCCTGGGGGCATAAATGGGCAGGGCAAGTAGATGCACCCCAGTGTGGTTTGGGTGCTTTCTTGCCCCTAAAACAGAAGGGGCAGAGCTCAGTCTGACAGAGATACAAGTTTGGCGATTGACAGGTGGCAGGGCCAAGGCCTTCCCACGAAAGCCCAGAGCTGTATCCTGGAAGCAGCAGAGTGGCCAGCAATGATGAAGATTCCCCAGCAGAGGGGTACTAACTGAGTTCTTGGTGGCTCCCCAGGAACTTGCTTTAGAACTTGCTGAATCAGGCACTGAGATGCACACCCATACAGTCTGAAGATCTGGCATATGACTCGGCCTCGGGCAGTCCTAGTAGGTATACTTGTATGCTTGTTTTGAAAACTAAAGAATCTCAGTGGGGGAATAATAAACATGCATGAAAAGCTAAAGCAATCCTTGGGAAAAAGAAGATGGGAGGTTCCAATTTCCCCAACCTCAAACTCTACTACAAAGCAGTAGTAATTAAAATGGCATGGTGTTGGTATAGAGACAGACCTGTAGACCTATTGAATAGAACTGAATATCATGAAACACACTCTCAAATATCACTTGATCACTTAACATCCTGTTATTCATCGATATGCTTGAGTGGGCACCAGTAACATTTCCATTCGATCCTGTCATGTGCCAGTCTAGCCCAAAAGCATCTGGTTGCTCCAGGAATACAAAGAGCCTCAAACCATCCGTTCAGGGTCTTGACAAAGAAGTCTGACCATCTTGTAGGTGGGCAACCACGTGATCTTTTGACGTCCTGTGGGATCCAGTCGGTAATGGCTCTAGTCCAGCGGTCATCTCTAAGTTGCATTACATGTCCAGTCCATCTGATTTTCAATGCCTTGGCAAAAGAGACAGCATCCCTGACTCTGGAACATCGACAGAGGTCAGAACTCCAGATTCCTTCTCTCACTTGAGTGAGGCATGATATTCCAAGCATAGCTCTTTCAGTTCCTCTTTGGGAGACCCGAATAGCATTCTCCTGCTTTCATAGGGGCCAGGTCTCTGAGGCGTATGTTAATGCAGAGAGAATGGTGGAGTCGAAGAGATGTGCCTGGAGCTGGAGGTTCTTTGTCCTTTTCACTATTTCTTCGATGCTCTTGAAGGCATTCCATGCCACTCTCTTCCTCCCGCGCAGCTCAGGTGCTAGGTCGTTCATCATGTTGAGTTCTTGACCTAAATACACATAACTGCTGCATTCAGAGATGTTTGTTCCATTGAGTTCTGACCAAATGCCTTCCCAGGTTAGGAATTGTCCCACCAGCCCATCTCGTACCCTCCTAGGTCAGCACACTCCTCAGGATGACTGCAGGAAAGACTTTATCCCCTTCTGAGCAGGGGTCACCAATGCAAGGAAGCAGCTCCAGAGGGACAGTGAGGGGACAGAGCCCGCAGGACTGAAATAAACTCTTTCCTTTTCAGGCCAAGCTCATGATGCACATCCTGTAAGAACTAGTTCGTATTTTATGAACATTGTTTTGTTGAGATTCAGCTGTAGACCTACCTTTCCACATTCACGGTTGAAGTCAGTCAGCATTTGTGCTGCTTGGCTAATATTTGGTGGTATTCGAATGATGTCATTAGCAAAGTGGAGGTGGTGTAGTTGCCGACCTTCTATCTTCACTCCCATTCCTTCCCATTCTAATTGTCACGTGAAGTTCTTGAGGGTGGCACTGAAGAATTTCGGTAGAATGGTATCACCCTACCAAACCCCTCTTTTGACCTCAATGATCACTTTCTTGTAGAATGGTGAGATCCTGCTGGTGAATCCATAACACGGGTTATGAAGGATCGTGATATATTGAGCTTGAACGCCCTGTTTGTCTAAGGCTTCGATAACCACTTCAGTCTCAACAGAATCAAAGACTTTATTTAAATCAATGATCATTAGACAGAGCAGCATCTTGAACTCCCTATAAACCTCAATGAGCTTGGTTACCAGGTGGATTTGGTCGATTATGCTGAATCCTTTTCAGAACCCAGCTTGCTCACATTGCTGTCCTTCATCTAATGTTCTGCCAATCCTGTTCAGGATGACTCGAGTGAACAACTTGTAGATGACGGACAACAGGCAGATGGGGTGATAGTTGCCAATGCCGTGGATGTCTCTCCCTTCTTGAACAGTAGAACTGTCCTGCTGGTTTTCCATTGGGAGGGCATCTTGCATTCAGACAGGTAGCGTGTGAAGAGCCGAGTCAGTGTATTGATGAGTACTGACTGCAGATTCTTTAGGTGTTTGGATCTGATTTTGTCTGGGCCGGTGCTGTTTGCTTCTTATCAACAAAATGGCATGTTGGATTTCAGAAGGGAGAACTTTGGGAATGACATATTCATCCTGAGGAATTTGGTATGTGGGGGAGGTGGATGCGGCTATCAAAGAGATACAAGTAGTATCTTAAATATACGATCACTTAATCTTTGATAAAGGAACAAAATATATTAAGTGGAGCAAAGAAAACCTCTTCAACAAATGGTGCTGGGAAAAACTGGGAAGCTACATGTAAAAACATGAGCTTATATTGAACTTATACCTCCTTCTAACTCCATTCACAAAATTCAGATCAAAATGGATTAAAGATCTCAACATCAGACATGAGTCTATAAGGTACATCGAAGAAAACATAGGAAAAACTCCCTACGACACCGAAGCTAAAGGCGTCTTCAAAGACAAAACATCACTGGCAAAGCAAATGAAAGCAAAGTAAACAAATGGGATTATATAAAATTGAAAAGCTTCTGCATCTCAAAAGAAATGGTGACCAAGATACAGAGACAGCCCACAGACTGGGAAAGAATATTCACCCAACGCCCATCTGATAAGGGGTTAATATCCATGATATATCAGGCACTGGTAGAACTTTACAAGAAGGAAATAGCCAACCCCATCAAAAATGGGGAGAAGAAATGAACAGAAACTTCCAAATGAACAGAATCTTCCAAAAAGAAGAATTTCGAATGGCCAAAATGCATATGAAAAAGTGTTCTTCATCATTAATCATCAGGGAGATGCAAATCAAAACAACAATGAGGTATCATTTCACACCACAAAGACTGGCACACATCTAAAAGAGCAAAAACAACTAGTGCTGGCGTGGATGTTGGGGAAAAGGGACTTTCATCCACTGTTGGTGGGAATGCTAACTGGTCCAGCCCTTTTGGAAAACAATATGGACATTCCTCCAAAAGCTAGATATTGAGCTCCCAGCAATACTACTTCTGAGAATATACCCTGGAGACCCAAAAACACACACCAGAAACACTATCTGCACTTCTGTATTCATTACAGCTCTATTCACGATAGCCAGAATCTGGAAACAACCTAAATGCCCAAGATCAGAAGACTTGCTAAAGAAACTGTGATACATCTACACAATGGAATACTATGCAGCTGTCAGAAAAGATGAAGTCATGAAATTTACCTGCATATGAATGGACATGGAGACTATCATGCTGGAGCGAAATTAGTCAGAAGGAAAAGGACAGATATAGAATGGGATATAAATATATACCAGTGTTCTATTAATTGAGGGAAATATTAGCACCAGACTAGAACTAAGCGTTGAGTGTACACAAAGGGATTTACATGATAATCCCTAAATGTCTGTAGGGTAAGCCACAATGTATAAGAAAAGAGAGAGAGACAGACAGAGAGACATAAAGACAGAGAGACAAAAAGACAGAGAGAGACAGAGAGAGACAGAGAGAGAAGAAAAGGAAAAGTGCCTACTATAGAGGCAGGCTGCGGGAGGGGAGGAGGGAATTTGGGGCCATTGGTGGTGGGAATAAAGCACTGGTAGAGGAGCAGGTGCTGGAATAATGTATGACTGAAACCCATCATGAACATTTTTGTAATCGTGTATCGCACGGTGGTGTAATAAAACATTAAAAAAAATGGAATCTCAGTGCATCTCTGGCTGCCTTCATCACGAGACCAATCACCGAATCCTTCTAACTAGCCTCCTGATGGTCCTTCCACATGGTCTTCATCTGAAGTAAATGTGGCGGAACCCTCCTCAGCTCCATGTTCCCCCTCTTGTATTGCTCATCTTCAGGATAAAGTCCAGCTCCCCTCCCCAACACTCAAATTCTCAACCCCTCCATTCCTGTTTCTCAACTGGTCCTTCCCTCCTGGAAAGCTGGCCACCTCACCACCTCTCTTATTTTCAGGAACATCCTGCTTTAATACCCCCTAAAGCTCCTTCTGCCTACAACCCCATTCCTCCCAGAACCCATGGCATGTGGGTAACTTCCTTCCCTGAACCCCTCCCCCCTCCAGAAGGGCTCCTCCATATCTCCAAACTTTCCTCAAGGGCAAACCACTTCCTTTGGCTGGTTTACATACACTTCTCTGAAGATGGGAAACATGGAGCTTGCCCCGGTGGTCCCCAATACTTAACGCAGCAGGGACATGCTAGCTTAATGCTGGGGAGGGGGAGGAGAAGGTTACTCACTCCTGTGCTCCCAGAATCTTCTCTGACAATTGGTAGGGGTCTGAGGGCAGGAAGATAGAGTTTGGAATCAGATTCATTTCTGTTCATGATTCGGTGTGAACCCTTCTTTCAGTTTCCCTCTCTGAGCACTAATGCCTTGTCATTTAAATTGTAGCTTCACACACATACACTCACATACAGAGAGAGAGAGAGAGAGAGAGAGAGAGAGAGAACTTGATAACAAAGAGGTGTCCGGATGCTGACTATGAACCCACTGTGTAGTTATGAGGCTCCAGGGATGACCTGAGCTTCATTCCCCCTGAGCTGTCCCCTCCCCAAGATGTTTCCTGGCTGCCAGGCGCCTGCCTTCAAGCACCCAGGCACCCCCGCACCAGACCACGCATCAAGTACAGCTGTGTTGACCTGACTTAGCCTGGCAGGAGAACTTCAAATTAAAGGCCAAGGGGCCCCATCAGGGGAGGTCCTCCTGGCAATTTATGGTGTGTGGGACCAGCTTCCTCCCAACACGCTGTCCATCAAGGTTCTGTTTTCCTTGGAAAGCAGCTTCTTCATGGACCCCTTTTCCCAGCAAGCGGCTCTCCCTCAGGTGCTCCAGAGTTCATCAGCAGGCGAGGGGCAGGGGGCAGGAGCCTCTCAGGAGGGGCGTTTCTATCAGAAGTGACAAATGGGTTTCCTCAGCCCTAGACCACCACCCCAACACATTCCAAAGGGTGTAGCAGTTCTGGGGGTGTGGGGGCACTCGTGTGCTGGGTGGCCAGTCTGGCCCCGCTCTCCCAGATTCTCCCTAGACTCACTTGCTGTAGGTAGCTGCAGAAGGTAGTGGATTATGGGAGTTACAGACACAGGAAGTGGGTCTCAGGGACACAGACACAGAGACACAGAAATCAATGGAGGCAGGAGGAGACAGAATCAGACAGAAAAGCTGAGAAAACACAAGATGGGGGTAGGGGGTCAAGACAACTCTCAAAAGCAAAATGACAGAGGTTTGAGGGTTTCAGAGATCGGACAAGGCAGAGAGGGAGGCAGGTAGAGATGAGGGAAAGAGCAAACCAGGCAGCTTCTCTGGCTCATCCAATGGTGGGGAGGGGACAAAGAAAGAGGAGTGAGCTGAGACAGCACCAGGGAGAGGCAGGGAGGAGAGGAGCTGTGAAGGGGAGGAGTGAGACAGACACCAGAAGAGAAGAGGGATGGAAGGGCAGAGGAGGAGAGAGTAGGCAGCCATCACTGCCCCTCCTGGACTCTTGGTGCAACCCTAGGTGAAAGACCCACCTGCATGAAAGCAAAGTTCCTTTACTTCCAATATAGTGACTGCCTGTAGGGGCGACTGTCTGCAGCTGTCCTGGCCATACAAGGGGATGCTAGGGGCAGCAGGAGTGTGGATGGTGAGAAAGGGCAGGGGCCTGCAGAAGTAACAAGCTTTGCAGATGGATCAGATGTGGGGCTGGGGTGAAGAGAAAAGAGGAGCCACAGAGCTCCAAAGCTTTCTCTCTTCCATCTTAGCTCTAGCTAACGCTCTCTCTCTCTCTCTCTCTCTCTCTCTCTCTCTCTCTCTCTCTCTCTCTCTCTGTCCCTCCAGGTCATCCTTTCCTTCTGAACCAACCAGCCTGAGAAGAGGAATGCAGCTGGAGCATGCAGCTCAGAACTGCATTCACTGGCACGTTTCTGGGCACACAGAGGGGATGGAAAGTAGGAAAGTACCCTGTTTTCCTGAAGAGTTGAGGACTGTGACTTTGGCAGAAGGAAAACGCTCAAAGAGGTTAAAGGAATGAAGTGGATCACAAAAGCTGGATGTAGCTAAAGCCCTGACACCAAGTTAGCACCCAGTATATGCGGAGTATTATCACCCCACCATTATGCCGATAATGAAAATCCGGATCATTATCATCACCCATGGCAAGGTGTCAGACGGATCTGGAGTCAAGCTGTATGTTCTTGGACAAAGGACTGAACTCGGAGTCTTAGAGGACACACCTTCAAAGGCATCCCTGAGCTTCCTTCACCAGCTGTTAGTCTTTCAGGAAGCACCCAGGGACTGTGACTTGCACAGGACCTGGCCCAGAGGGAGGAGGAATCGCTGGTGGGCAACTGGCATGTCAGAGGCATCTTACACTCTACTGTGAGCAGTTTTCAGGAACTGGTTGTCACTAGTCACTTGTCTTCCCTGTTTTTCATCAATTTTCTCGAGCGGGCACCAGTAACGTCTCCATTCATTGGGAATGAGGTTCATTATTGTTACTGCTTTTTGGTATATTGAGTACACCACGGGTAGCTTGCCAGGCTCTGCTGTGGCTCTGGGTTCATCCCAGGGACCCAGTCTTTTTGGCCCTGGGTACCAAGTGCATAGGTGACCAGCATGCAGGACAGTGGGGTCCATGCCCCAGACTGTCAGCAGAGCCCAGGTGGCCACTGAACTCTGGAACAATGTGAGAGTCTAGCTCTGCCCAGCCTGAACCTGAAAGGGAGCTGGAGCTACGCGTCTGGAACCTGACTGCCCCATACACTGTGAGCTCTGACCTGAGCCAAGCGAATCCTCACCAGAGAATGGGAGCCACGTATGTGGGCTTTCTCGCAGTGCTCTTCCCACTCGTGGGAGGCTGTCTCTTGGTGTCTTCCAGCCTTTTAGCTTCTTCTTCAGCAGCCACATGAGGGTCTGGCTGCTCTGCCTCCATTTTAACAACTGGTTAAATCAGTTGTTAAAATAGCTTCTGTTAAAAAATAAGATGTAAATATATCATGAAATAAATTATACTTAACACAATCATTTTTAATGAGTCTCATTTACTATTATCTGAGCTCCTGAGGTTCTTCCTGTCTGTGGTTTCTGAGTGGTTGAAGCACCGACCACGTAGAATTTCTTTCCTGAACTTGAAAAGGATGCCCCCTTCCATTCAGAGTTCAATGGCATCATGTTTGTAGCTTAGAACTGTCACAACTCTTTACACTTGAGAAACTGCAAGCAGCTCTTAATTTGTTGTTTTCTTGACCATCTAGATCTGTAGACTTCAACCTTTTGTGTGTGTGTGGGTTCGGGGTGGGACACACCCAGCTTTATTCAGGGATCGAATCCAGTTAACTATATGTAAGGTCAGTGCCTTACCTGCTCTATTACCTCTTCAGCTCTTCTTCAATCTTTTCGTACCTGGAGATCTCTCCTGTATTAGCACTTATAACTAAGGTTCACAGACCAGCAGATCACAACTATAACCAAGGTGGTAGGCCAGTGGTTTTCAACCTTTCAACGTCTGTGAATTCCCACCTATCTACAGACCAATGATTTAAGAATTATCTAGATCTAAGAAAATGAGGGGAACTGCTCCCAATGTAAATTAAATTTAAAAACATACTTGTCTGTAACACCCCAAAAAATCAAGAAAATACTCTTCCAGTATCCAAAAACTATTACATAATTCAGCAAAGAATTTGCTCGTGTCATTGATGAATAACAAAGCTTCTGACACATATTTTTGCTGTTTTACTTTCACCTTGTTAATATTAACAAACTAACGACCATATCAGAATTGTACTCATTCATCAACCACAATCATAGATTGACTGGATACAAAAAATCAACAAAAGCATAACTACATGGAATGAACAAAACCACTGTGTTTTTATTCTTATTTGTAAACGCTGTCCTACATACTTCCCTATCAATAATAAATACACTATATATTAAATAAAGCATATATTATACATACTATATATGCATTTGAAAGATAATGCAGAACTGTGGTCATCATAATTATATTATTATTGCTATTTACATAATTCAATATTACTCTGGTTTTGGCAGATAAATTTTTGTCTCATATGGCAGATAAAATTTTGTCTCATAAATTCAGACAAAGCTTCCCTGATAACAACAACTAGAAAAGCTGAACAATAATAACAAAATAAATCTGTTTGAAACATTGGGAAGGCAAAAGCAGCAAAGAATTATGGGAACAAAAACAATAAACGAGCCCGAGTGATAGTACAGTGGGTAGCGTGTTTGTCTTCATGTGGCCTACCCACATTCAATCCCTGGCATCCCATATGGTCCCCCGAGCACTGCCAGGAGTAACCCAAGCACTCTGAGTGCAGAGCAAGGAGTAACTCTTGAGCATTGCCAGGTGTGACCCAAAAAGAAAATAAAAAGAAATTCAGACACCTAGATTCAGCATTGGAGGTTCCTTTTTCCTAAGTAAGTGTGCTGAGTCCAACAGAGAGAGAATGAGAGACTAGGAACAAAGAGATAGTGCAGGAGTTAGGAACTTTGCCTTCCAAGCTGCTGACCCTGACTTGATCCCAAATACTGCATAAGGTTTCCTGAACAAGAGTGACCCCAAGCACAGAATGGTGTAAGCACTGAGCACTACTGGGTATGCCCACTCCTACCCCCACCTCCAAAAAAAAATAAAAAGAGAGAATGAGAGACTGAACAGAGCTTTCAACAGATTCACAAAACTGAGAGCTCAAGGTCTGCTAAAGGAGACTTTTGGTTGAGACCCCAGTGATTATAAACCCTAGGAGAAAGGGTCTACAGATTATATATTACTATAGTAGGGGATGAAGCCTAGCTTTAAGTGAACTTATTACTGAGCTGGTGTGCGGAGCATCCGCTCAGGAGCTGTTGGCCCAGTGTCTGTTTAGCAGCCTGCTGCTGGAGGAGGAGAGCCAGAGTGTTGCTCAGGGGTTACTTTTGGCTTAGCACTCAGGAGTAACTTAGAGGTGCTCACGGACCATGTGGAATGCCAGGGATTGAATCAGGGTTGGCTATGTGCAAGAAAAGCTGATCTCAAGCCCTGCTCATCGGAGTCCCACCCTACAGCGAAGCCTGTTTCAAGCCCAGGTAGGCTTGATCCAGAGACTCAGAATACACAGGGCAGAGCTGCTACCAGCTCTCCCTGTGCTCAGCTGATCATGAGGTGCCCAGGAGGGAAAGCGGTTTCTAGCCCTGGCCTGCCATCCCAGTAGAGCCTCACAGGAAGCCAGAGGAACTCCCACACCATGAGGGCCGTCATTTTCAACATCCAGACTCAACAGCTCATCATAGCTCCACCCAAGAGAAAAGCGGATCTCCCCTTTCGGTTCATTAGTAAATGCACGAGAGAGTCTACTACTGAAAGTATAACACCCGCACAGCAGAGCCTGGCAAGCTACCCGTGTCGTATTTGATATGCCAAATCATTTGATCACTTGATCACTTGACAGCCTGTTATTCATCGATTTGCTCAAACGGGCACCAGTAACATTTCCATTTGACCCTATCACTTGCAAGTGTAGCCCAATGGCATCTGGTTGCTTCAGGAATACGAAGAGTCTCAAACCATTCATTCAGGGTCTTGGCGAAGAAGTCTGACCATCTTGTAGGTAGGCGGCCACGTGATCTTTTGACATCCAGTCTGGATACCGACTGTGGGATCCAGTGGGTAATGGCTCTAGTCCAGCAGTTGTCTCCAAATCGCATTGCATGTCCAGCCCATCTGATTTTCGATGCCTTGGCAAACAAGACAGCGTTTCTGACTCTGGAACATCGATGGAGGTCGGAACTCCGGATTCTTTCTCTCACTTGAGTGAGGCATGATATTCCAAGCATAGCTCTTTCAGTTCCTCTTTGGGAGACCCGAATAGCATTCTCCTTCTGCTTTCGTAGGGGCCAGGTCTCTGGGGCGCATGTTAATGCAGGGAGAATGGTGGAGTCGAAGAGATGTACCTAGAGCCAGAGGTTCTTTGTCCTTTTTGCTATTTCGATGCTCTTGAAGGCATTCCATGCCACTCTCATCCTCCTGTGCAGCTCAGGTTTTAGGTCGTTCATCATGTTGAATTCTTGACCTAGGTACACATAACTGCTGCATTCAGAGATGCTTGTTCCATTGAGAGTGAATGGGGCCTCTGGAACTAGTTCATTTTTCATGAGCATTATTTTGTTGAGGTTCAGCTGTTGACCTATCTTTCCACATTCTCGGTCGAAGTCAGCCAGCATTTGTGCTGCTTGGCTAATATTTGGTGTTATTAGAATGATGTCATCAGCGAAGCAGAGGTGGTGTAGTTGCCGACCCATCTATCTTCACTCCCATTCCTTCCCATTCTAATTGTCACATGATGTTCTCGAGGGTAGCACTAAAGAGTTTCAGAGAAATGATATCACCCTGCCAAACCCCTCTTCTGACATAAATGATCACTTCCTTGTAGAATGGTGAGATCCTGATGGTGAATCCGTAATACAGCTCACGAAGAATCTTGATGTATTGGGTTTGAATACCCTGTTTGACTAGGCTTCAATGACTGCTTTGGTCTCCACAGAATCAAAGGAAGCGATAAAGGAAGACCTTAAAGAGAGAAGAACAGAAATACTGGCCGATGCAACAAAAGCTGGAAAAAGCATTTGCAATGCCAGCCTGTCCTTCGCCAACGATAAGACCAAGATGACTGCCCTCTGACATCCTGATGGATCTATGACATCTTCCAAAAAAGGCAATGGAAAAGATTATTCATGACTTCTACTCAGATACGCCAAATACCAGTAACAATTATAGACCTCATTCCACGACCTGAAGGAATGGTTTGAGGCTCTTTGTGTTCATGGAGCAAGCAGATGCCCTTTGGTTACACTAGCACATGATAGGATGTATGGAGATGTTACTGGTGCCCGCTCCAGCAAGTGGATGAACAAGGGAAGACAAGTGATACAAGTGATTACTGACCAGATAAATATATCCCAGGCATCACACCTGGCAGTGCTTGAGGGACCATATGAAACACTAAAAATACAAGAAAGCAATAATATTAAGCTTGAGAATTGGTAAGTGCAGTTTACGTGTTCAAAGGTCCTTGTATTTTCAGGAAGAACTTCAATAATATAGAGAAGCAATTTTTAATCTCTAGATCACAGGGTTTGAAATTCATCTAACCTCGTACTTCTTTTTTTTTTTAGAAAAAAAATATTATTCAGCACCCCCTGAAAATCAGTTTTCTTTAAGCAAACAGAAATCACCTCATGTTGCATCCGAGACCAATATTGTTTCTCTGAACCACCAGTGCCCCTCAGGTATGGCGTTTCACACTTTGGGAAACACTGCTCTAGATATATAACCAAACTGTTATTTCGTTTGTTTTGGGTCACATCTTCATCAGCAAAATGGGTAGTATGACAAGTTATTTGGGCTAAAAGGAGAGGAGAGATGGAAACGGGTGGTCTTGGGGAGGTACATGGCTGGACTTGGCTCCCCTCATCCCTTCTCTTCCTAGCGAAGGGTTGGAAAAATGGGAGAAAGTTGGACACTCTCTCTTTTGCTATACCTGTTCCAAAAGATGGTGGGAATATCCCCACATGAGGTTCACTTTAAGGGGCCCCCTTCATCTTTACCTTCTCTTATTTGCACCCTGACTCCATCCCCAGCTGACCACAGGAAGGTCTTTAGGTCTTTTTACTAGAAGCTTGCTGACTCGCTAATGTCTATTTCCTTCCACACATGTGACCTGTCTCACAACAGAAAACTAGTTTATTTCAAACTTGATACCAGCAAAGTATCAAACAGGATACTTAAAAAAAAGAAATTCAGACAGCTAGATTCATAAACTTAAAAACAAAACACAGAAACATTACCAATTCAAAGCCTATCTATTTCAGTTCATAAAACGTCTGAAATCATGAGCATTGACAGTGCTATCAGTGAGGCATGCCCAGGGGGTTGGCCACTCAGTCACCTCACCGTGTGGGACGAGTCACTACATCTCTGAATTTCTGACTCTTCCTACACATAACAGGACTTTAAAGTCGTCCTCACGTGAGCCAGGGAAGAATTAACTAGCAGAGCAAAGTGCTATAAAAATGCCAGCAGTAAGTATGATAATAAAACATATTTATGAAGGTCTTTCCTTCGTCAGACAGCGCACAATGCACCCTGTATCACACTAATCCTCACTGTCTCAGAGAGTCGTTACAATGATCCACTTCATTTTGTGCTTTGCGCTGACACTTGAGAGAAGTAGTGGTCCCAGAGGCACTCAGTTAAGAAATGTGACGTCCAGAGAAAATGCAGGCTGACCTGCTCTGAGAAGCCCTTGCTCAGAGCAATCTTATCGGTCATTGGCCCAGCCCAAGTGTGAGGGTGCAGGCTGTCTCCTCCACAGTGCTAGGAAGTCCCTCAAAGGAGTGGCCAGGAGCATTAGGAGCAAGAGGACTCTGGAGAGCCATTTGACTGTTTATTTTGCTCTGGTCCCATTTTTTCAATCTGGATCCTCTCAAGTCAGATGTATTTTAGCTTCATGTCACAAATGGGAAGTTAGACTTCACTCCGGCAGAGCAACAAATCCAAGGCCCCTGGGCAGGAAGGGAACACACCTCAAGTCCAGAACTGCTGGCAACAAGTCACGGGGTCCTTCAATACTGCACTGACACAGAAAGATGAGTCCCAAGCAAGTCTCTGAAAGGGTACCTGTTAGGTCCCACTGGTGTGGGTCACCTTAAATGGGATTGCACTGACATTTCGTTGACGTGGATTTCACTGACTTTCCTCTATGGATTCCTCCTGACTCTGGATATTCAACTCTCAGATGCAGTTGACAGTAATTCAAGTTAGGTAATTAAGTTAGAAAGCAAATGTGTGGACTCACTTCATTAGAAAGTCCAGGAATAACGCAAGCAGCTGTCACTCCAGGGACCCAAAAGATGTGTCTGATGCCTCCTGTGTATGCACTGTTGGTCTTTTTTATTTCTCTCCACACCTCATTGCATGTTGCTACAAAGGGTCCTTTTGATGCCACACGAGTGTCCTCCATGACTGCAGTGGCGAGCTGGGAGCTGGGAAAGGGTTGTCTAAGACAATGCCACTCTTACATTCCCCCAGTTTTGTCACTCCAAACTTTCCCTTACCTAAATGCCTATATATCAATCCCATGGAAGGACTTAATTGGTTGAACTTGATCATGTGTTGCTCAACCAATAACTGTGCTCAAAGAGATGGGACCTTAGAAAGAACTCCAGGAAGAGATGGAAAAGGATCCTCTAACCAACAATGCCTTTCTTTCATGGAAAAGAGAAGAGGAGGGAGCAGCTTCCTTGAAGAAGACAAGGGGTTGCCAGGCAGACCTAAGAGATCTAGCCTGTCTGTAACTCTTATCAAGTGGCAGCTGCTGCTGGAGCCATCCCACCTCCCTCCTGCCCTGCCTGGAATCTTTTTCTGTGAGAGCTTCCCTCCTGCTGAGCTCTGGGAAGAGCAGGGAATCAGGCAGGTGAATTGGAGTTACTCTGCTCACTACCAAACAAGCCCAATGTTACCAGTAAAGGGTGAGTTACTGTTCCGTGGCAACCCAGCCTTGAACAGCTCTCTGCTCCCTAGGTCTCATTTTCCTCCCTGTAAAATGGGAATGGTCACCACTCCCAGAAGAAAGGTGTTAGGTCATCACTCGACACAGACACTTCAGAAACAGGATATGTAAGTGTACACAGTTTATTAGCTTAGCACTAAAGAGAGTCGAACCAAAGAGACTCAGAGAACCCAGCACTGAGGTCCCACAAGTCAAAGAGGGTGAGCAGAAAAGTAAGAGTCCAAGCATTAGAGATTCAGCGGTGAGGGCTGAGGGTTCACAAGCCTTAGAGACCTGGAATCCCGAGCCACTAAAGCCTTTGCATTCTATCTATTATGATGGCCTGTTCTTTCTTACCTTAGCCAAAGCAAAAATACAGAAGCAAATTAGGCAGCCAGTAGTCAGCACATCCTCTTCTGTCTGTTATAAAACAAGAACAAGGTCAAACTTGACTTCCTACACTTACACTTACTTGAATCATCCATGTTATCAGTGCATTTTATATCCTTGGGGTTTGGCATGTTTTTCTTACTAGATTGCAAATTCATGACCCTGAGGCACAATATGGCGTCTAGTGCTACAAGATGGAGTCACAGCGGTTCTTCCCAACCTTTCAAAAGGTAGCCAAGATAAACAGAATTCCAAGGCCTGACCTGGACCTGGCAGCTCCAAGGGAAGGACATTTACATTAAACAGCAAACACAATGCACGAAAAAATAGGTGTGAAAGAAAGAAAAAGTCAAGCAAGCTAAGAGGTGGCCATGAAGGTCAATCGGTGACAGTTTCAAAGAGGAAACCCAGAGGAGACCTCCCTGAGAAGGTGACATTTGAGCAAAGACTCAAAGGAGGTGTTCAGCTGGGATTGTGGATGGGAGGCCGGAGGAGCCTGGGAACCCTGGTGAAGAAACAAGACACTGGCAGAGGGATTGAAACTTGGTACATCTAAAACCCAAATGTGAATAACTTTGTAAATCCTGGTGCTTTTTATAAAAACCGTATTGAAAGACACCAAATAAGCTGATAAAGGTTTTGAAGAGTCTCCAAAGACCAAAGATTCATTTGCTTTGATTTCCCTTTAATTGAACAATAATTTACTGATTATCCTCTTAGGGGTCAGACCCTGCATTTTGCAGAAGCGACAGGCTGGACTTGGGGTAGATGGCATAAAAAAGACCACAAACTCTCACTCTGTGGACTTCCTCTTGGCCTTGCTGCCATGCGTTTTCCCAAGCCAAGGCATTGGGTCCTTTGTCTCCCCCTTGACTCTGCCCCTATGGCTTCATCGTAGAGCCTTTAGCCAATGAAATACCATGCTCAGGACTTGAAAGCACGAAAGCCCAGGCTCAAAGAAGCTGGGCATTGAGACCTGCCCTCTTTCTGCTCTTAGGGAGCCTGAGCACATCGGTTGAAGTCCAGGCTGTTCTGCCGGAAGATGAGAACCAGGTTGCCTTATTCTTCCACCCAACAGCCAGTTTCCCCCACAGACAGCTGACTCCAGCAGGGAATCCCTCAGATGAGACCCAACTGCTGACTCAGCACTGAGAGAGCCAGACAAACAGTTGTAGTTTCAGGACCACAGTCTGGGTGGGTGTTGGGCAGCAAAGAACAACAGAGACGCTCCTCAGGCTGGCCAGTCAGCAAGGGTGAGGTCTCCCTGGCGTCAGGGTGGGAGGATAGCGGTAACTGGCAGCTGTTGGCCTCCTCAGCCCCAGCAGGAATGTGTGCAGTGACCCCAAGGGAAGGCAGGAATCAGAATATCTAAGCAAGCCCCATGGTGACTGCTGACAGCTTCATTCTCTTCAGCGCTGTGCATTCCTGGAGCATCAGTCCTCTAACCCAGCCTGTAAAGGGGACTGGGGACTTCAGGAAGTCAGCCACAATGACACTGATGATGGCCACTAACTCTGCAAGGGGGTATAAGAGCAGGGGTGTGAGGAGTCAGGAGAGGAACAAACCAAGACGGGGCAGGGAGTTGAGGCAGGCTCCACGCAGCAGGAAACATGGGGTCCGGAGGTGAAGAGGGAAACCAGGAGGTGAGCATGAATTTCCACAGAGCCATCCTCGTCGGGACATGTGGCAGTGCTGCTGTCTTGGGGGTGACAGCCCTATAATCTGAAGGGACAGGGCAGTCAGAGTGGTGGAGGTCACCCAGGTCCTGCTCACAGCAGTCTGGACAGCTCCTTTGACTGAATTCATGCCATCATTTCCTCCCCTGGGACCCAGTGCCTTCACTTTTTTTTCTTTTTGGGTCACACCTGGCGATGCTCAGGGGTTACTCCTGGCTCTGCACTCAAGAATTACCCTTTCAGGTGCTCGGGGCTGGGGATCAAACCCGGGTGGTCACATGCAAGGCAAACGCCCTATCCGCTGGACTATCGCTCCGGCCCTGCCCTCACTTCTTGAGCTCAGTTTCCCAGCCTGCAAATGGGGTGCGCATAACAGGAGCTAATCCTGTTTTTTGGCGTGTTCAGATTCAGTCCTGTCTCCATGAGGGGCCTGAAAGGGCCAGGGGTTGTGTTTTCTCCTTCAAATGGCCCTCGCTAATGTTTTCGTTTTGATTTCTGGAAGAAGCCAGGCGTGCTTATTGGAGACAATTCATTCACTGTAAATAAGTACCAAGAAGAACATTATCACCCAGATGCCGCCACTCAGAGCACAGCCACGATCCACACTTCACGATATCTTCCCAGTCTCTGTGTACTACACAAACAAGCTTTGCATGTCTGCGCTTTGTTTTCATAGATTTGAAATAGGACCTAATAGCCAAGATTTTCCCTCTTACATCATCTCATAAAATTTTTATATATCATTATTCTCAAAGAATAATTAAAAAACTATCAAGGGAGTAATTTGCCTATGTGGGTGAATTCGTTCTGCTCTGATACACAAGGAACAAACCCAGTACTGTCTGAACAATTACTCTCTTGCTGGAGTTTCTCTGCAGTTGCTGATTTCTCCCTCACATATTGTGAAATACGGTCTTAGGTATTGCCGGCACTGAGACCACTCTACCTGCCCCAGACTCAGGGGGCAGATGAAGGTGGGAAGCCTCCTCTTCTGCCTTTGAACTTGGGTTGTATCTGGCCAATGGAAGATATGGTAGGATCCCAAAGAAGCATGTGGGGAGGGGAGAGGGAGGGTGGGCAAAAGCTTTTTTCTCCACCTACACTTTATGTCTTCTGGAACAAATGACTGGCTGCCTCACACGCCTCCAGCCACAGCCTCTTCAGTCGCACACACGTTTTGTTTCTCTTGCCCATGCATCCTTCACCCCTATAGGTCCCTGCACTTGCTAGTCCTCAAATGCTGCCACTTAAACCCTGCCAACAAGTTCACACAAAGCCCTGCCATTAGCAAGCAGTTCTATGCGTACACAGTGGGTTGGGGCTGGAATCTTGACAGGAACATGCATGAGTAAACATTCGTGTACATGGATGGAAAAACAGCTTCAAAGTTATTCAATGAAAATTAGAACCATGAGTTCAGTATCCAAGGTGAACGCCCTCAAAAAGTTAATTTGGGGACATACCTTGTGTTACACAGGGGCCACTTCTGACTTGTTCAGGTGACCATGTGCAGGGTTGGGTATCAAACCCAAATTGGCTTGACCGATTACAAACAAGTAACTTAAACCCTGTATAATTTCTCTGATCCAAAAGTTAACTTTTTTGCTAAAAAAAGAACAGAATAGGTTGACCTTAAATTCTATATGATACAGTAATCCTACCCCACAAGTTTTAGCAATAAGATATTCAAAACACAAAGTCAAAGAGATATTTGCTCTCCTGTTTCATGACAGCACTATTCACAAAAGTGAAAACATCGAATCAATTTGATTTTCCATTAATAGATAATTTGATGGAGGAAAAAACCACCTAGCAGAAGAGCTGATCACAGCCTGGCTCATCACTGACCACCCTGTAACAGTCTTTTTCAAGGCCAGCCCAGGTATGCCGATCCAGAGACTCACACACACGGGACAGAGCTGCTACTTGCTCTCCCTGTGCCCAGCTGATCACGAGGTGTCCGGGAGGGATGGTGGGTTCTAGCCCTGGTCTGCCACCCCAGCAAAGCCTTGCAAGAAGCCAGAGAAACCCCACACCATGAGGGCTGCCATTTTCCACATCCGGACTCCCCTCTCCTCAGAGTTCCACCCAGCAGAAGAGCTGATCACAGTCTGGCTCGCACGGCCGCAAAGCGGCCGTGCGGTTCTTTAATAATTGCTTGAGTTTTGAGGTTACTACTAGAGTATCCCACCCACACGGCAGAGTCTGGCAAGCTACCTGTGTCGCATTTGACATGCCAAATACCAGTAACAATTATAGACCTCATTCCCATGACCTGATGGAATGGTTTGAGGCTCTTTATGTTCCTAGAGTGGGATGTTGCCCTTGGGCTATCTCTCATGTGACAGGACGTATTGAGATGTTACTGGTGCCCTCTCGAGCAAATCAATGATATATGGGAAGACAGTGATACAGTGATAGATAAAGAAACCGACACACCTAGACAGAAAGTGACTTGCCTTCCCATGGTTGCACAGATCAGAAGTTGGAGAGCTGACATTTAAATTCAAGTATTCTAGCGACAGAATCTGTGTCCCAAATGTGCACGTTGCTTCTCCAAAAACTCTCCATTAATATCTACACCTATATATCTGTCTAAATACTTTCTGTTGCTTTTATACAACTTGGAGCATATTCTATGTACTAATCAGGACTCTGCTTAACAATAGTGCTTATGGAGATTCACCAACTTGGGTTCTTCTCCACATACTAGATCCTGATTTGCTTTATTTTCTCTGTATTGTGGGGAAATGAGTGGGGCAAGGGAAAGTGCCCCATTGGCACTCAGGGGCTTATTTCTAGCTCTGTGCTCAGGAGTGACTCTTGGCAGTACTCAGGGGGGACAGCACTGTGCCAGCAATGGAGCCAGTGATCATTACTGCATGCAAGGCTTTACCGCCTGTCCTGTCCTCTCTCCAGACCCTGGACTTTCTTTACTTACATGTAGCTAAGGACAGCCTCATGATTGGTATTTTAGTTGACTTCAGTCAAAACAATTTTTAAAAACAAAAAGATTACTTGTGCCACAATAACTAAGCATGTGCACAGGTGTGGCATATGTATGAGTTCAAATCCTAGAAGAAAACTGTCGTCATCAATAGGTATGTGAGTGGCACCGCTGGAGGGTATTTGGAGCCACCGTTTCCCTCGGGCCCTTCAGCGCTTGCTGAGCCATCCTTTGAGACTACACCAGTGATTTAGTTTAAAGACCAAAGGAAAGTTTGTTTTGTAAATGTGCCCAAATTATTCATTGCTTTTGGGAAACTGATGATAACTGTCCCATTAATGTGTTGAAATGCCTGCTTTCCTGGCCTGGGCATTATCCAATTTTTAATTCTTTTTATTTTTATAGTTTAAAATATTGTCATTTAAATTTTTATTGCTGACATTAGGAGAGAGGAGTTAACATTTCTTCAAATAAAGACATCATTTTATCGCACGTTAATATTTCCCCCATGCCATAAGGTACTTGACCCAGCTGTCAAGATTCACGATTAAAAATAACGGTGTGAGGGCCATCTTTGTGTGAAAGTCTTTGCCGTTCACTTAGCATATCCTGTAAAGAATTCCAGACATAAATCACTAAATCAAAAAAGGTATGGCTGTATTTAGAGTCTTACAGAACCTGGCAAACCATCTCAGAAAAACAGTCTTACCTCTCCCTGCAATGTTTGAGGAACCCCTGCCCCACACCCACCTCTCAGAGCCTCCCCAATTTGTAAATGGGTGCCTGAAAACAAGAAAAATGAAATCTCATTTTCATCTGCTTTTCTTTTATTTCTAAGTGGCCAGATTAAACTTAGTTTTTCTCCCCTTCTTAGTCATTTCCATTTCTGTGAATTCTTTTTTCCAGGTTTTAGTACATGATGGTTGTCTGATAACACGTGAAGGGCCAAAATGTTTGTAGGGTGGCCAGACTGGCCTCTCGCTTACTCGGTTGCTCCTGTGGTGAAAGTACTGAGCTAGGTGTTTTCTGAGGCGCAAATGAGAGGCGATCGTTATTCTTCCAAATCTTGTGATTTTGCTGGTAGACAAGCCCCTGCACAGAGAAAGCGATTAGAGAGCACACCAGACAGTCTGTACTCAAGTGCTAAATGGGCAGCTTGGAGGCTACGTGCTGTGAGAGCTCAAAGAGAAAAGAGTAGCCAGGCTGGCTGGCTGGTCAGGGAAAGCTTCGTGGAGGAGGAGCTGTGGGGAGGGGCTGTGACAGTTGGAACAGAACTGTCACACAGGAACATTCACTTCCCTTTCCTCCAGCAAGGGAGACATGTGTCAACAGCCCTCTGAACCCCCAGCAGGAAATCTGTGTAAAGAGAAACTGGTCAGCAATGCTTGCCCAGAATCATCGTTACCATGGGAACAGCAGGGACAGCATCTGGGGGCGGGGCCAGCTCAGCTGGGGTCTGTACCAAAGGCCAAACAACGTCTTGAGTGGTTTACCCGGAATGTCTTCGATACAGACATGGGGCAGAGCTGCTACTTGCTCTCCCTGTGCCCAGCCCCTCACGAGGCACCCTCCTGGGTTCTAGCCCTGGCCCACCATTCCAGCAGGGCCTCACAACAAGCCAGACAACCCCTCCCCACTCCATGAGGGCTGCCATCTTCCACATCAGACTTTCCTCTCATCAGAACTCCACCCAGCAGCAGACGCTCCTATCACAGCTTGGCTCGGGCGGCCGCTTTCAGCCACGTGGTTCATCAATAAATGCTGTATTTAGAGGCGACTACAAGAATATGCCACCCACACGGCAAGCCTGGCAAGCTGCCCGTGTCATATTTGATATGCCAAATACCAGTAACAATTATATTAGGTCATTCCCATGACCTAATATAATTGAGGCTCTTTATGTTTCTGGAGCAAGCAGATGCCCTTGGGCTCTACTAGCATGAGACAGGACATATGGGGATATTACTGGTGCCTCCTTGAGCAAATAGATGATGAACGGGAAGATAGTGATAGTGATAGTGATAGTCTTCGATAAGTCGCCCCTTTTACAGACGCAGAAAACTGACATTCAGGAAACTGTTGATAAGTGCTGTCTCTGGCCTCTCTTTGCCTTCAAGGAGTGTGCTGGGCATCAGGCGTGGCCACACATCTTGGCCAAAGACCCTTCCTCAACACCCCTCGTCCTCCCTCTGCAGCCAGAAGTCACCCTGTCCTGATGAGTCTTCTGAGTGACCAACTAAAGGGCAAACAATGCACATTCAGGGAAGACCCCTGAGTGGGTGCTTGGCAGCGTGGAGGCCCTCGGGTGGCCCCTGCTGCAAAGCGGCAAGGCTGGGAGGGGGATGTCGTCTCTCTGGCATGCCATGAGCATCACGAGGGCTCAAGCAACCCCCAACCCTAGGAGGGTGGTGAGGCAATCTCGGAGGACACAGAGGCTGAGAAGCTTGTGGTCCCGGGAGAGCAGAGGCATGTCTGAGAAGAGGACCATGCTCAGCATAAGGGGGGATGCTGTGGGGAGGGGCAGGGGTGGGGTGTGTGGGTACCACAGGGGTCTCCTGCCGCCGTCTGGCAGGCCAGCACTAGTTCCACCAGGGCAGGACTATGTCCCTTTCTCCCCTGTGGCCCCAGGATGACAGGAGGGGCCATACACATCAGGAAATGAGGGCATTAATGATGGCACTTCTCTATGGGGCAAGGGTGGGCACTCAGGACTCTGCCTGGGGAAGCTCAGGCTCTAGGGGGGGGGGCCTGTCTTGGCCGCCAGACTAGGGACTTACAGAGGGGTGACAGGAGTCTCCTCCTGTCCCCAGCACCACATCAAGAATCACAAGCCTGAGGAGAGGAATGGCAATGATGACAATTAGTGCAGCAAACACTTTCTGAAGGGCTTTGTGAAAGGCACTACTCTAAAATGTTTTATATGCATCTTCTCGTCATCAAAGCTTCAAATATTAGCATTAGGCCCATTTTACAGACTGGAAAACAGAGACACAGAAAGATGAAGGAACTTACCAAAGGTCATATGGGGAACGCCACAGGCACACAGAACTTCAGAGCAAAGGCACGGGAGTCAGACCAGCCCTGGGTTCAAATCCCAGCTCCATCACTTTCCTGTTCCTTATCTCAAGCCTTAGTATCCCCATTTTTAATGTGATATTAAAAAAAAAAAAACTCATAGGATGTGGTGAGGGCCAGGAGAGGAAAGGTGCTTTACCTCACTGGTGTGTGGCACCTCTGAGCTGCTCGGGAGCCAGGAGGCATCATTTTCACGCTGGACTCCAGAGAGATCTCTTCGAGGAAGGCAGGCTGTGTCGTCCGGCTGGTCCCCTTCTCCTGGGACACCACGTCCTCCTGCCACACATGAGCTGCTCACAGGAAGCCGTGTGAGTCATCCCCCCAACGACCTCCCTCCACTGCATGGGGCCCCCGCTGTTTCCAAATCAGCAAACTCCTTCCATGGAAAGCAATCTTTTCCACTGCCCCCAGCTGCCAGCAGAGGCCGGCATTGGAGAGAGTCTTGGCTCCTATTGGAAGAAAAACAAACTTTGCAGAAAAATAAACACTTTTTTTTTAAGTCCTGTGGTTTTACATTCAAGACCTAATAGTTTTTCCTTTTCTTCCCCCCCAGATACCACAAATCTTCTGCTGGAGGGAGAAAAAGGAAACGCAACCAAAAAGAGACTTGTTAGATTGTTCTTCCATGAAACATGCCCCAAGATGGCCACAGTCAAGGACTGGGGCCCTGTGGGTGCTGCAGAGAGGGAGGAACCCTTCGCTCTCAGCCCGTCCAGCCTTCCCGACTCTGGCTCTGTTCTTTCAGAGTGAGTCCCAGAGGCCTCTGCACTCCCGTGGCTCCGTGCTGGACCGCAGACCCAGGACTCAATGTCAGGGAGGCTCAGACCCCTCTCCCCTAACTGTAATAGGCCTGGCACCTTAAACTTCCAAACACAGTCGCTCCCACCCCCACAGGGAGGTTGGCTGGCCAGCAGCTACTGAGTTTCAAGACCAGGTCTACAACAGGAACTGTTTTCCTTGGGAAATGCAAAAACTTACCTCTGAGGACAAGCTGTGCTCAGTCATCTCCTGGCGGCTGGGCAGGGCAAGGAGGCCCAGTGATCAGTGCTGGCCCCGAGTGAGCAAGGTGCCTGCCTGGTGGGCCTCTGGCTGTGCTAACCAGCTGGGCAAGGTGGAGGGGCCGGTGGGTGTGGAACTTTCTATAGGAACCCATTACCTTATCTCTTACAACTCATCTCTCACAACCTGAGCCTGTCCTTGGTAAAGCCCTGAGCAGGAGACATTTTGTACCACACTCTCACTGGTGAAAGCATCCACTAGCATTTACGAAAGTCAGAACCTCCTAAAGCTAAGAGTCACTGATGTCTTGATTCAACTTTTTTTATTTTTGCAGCGCTAGGGATTAAACCCAGGGCCCCACACATACAAGGCAAGTGGGGTGCTGCTGAGTGACATTCCTGGCATTCATTCAACGTTTTGGTTGGTTTTGGTTTTGGGGGACTGCATCAGGTGGTGCAGAGGGGATACTCCCTACTTTTCTACCCAGTGCTCAGGAGTCACTCCTGACACAGTGCTTGGAGACCATGTGGCACTAGGGATCCAATTCCAGGCTACAGCCATGAAGCATGTCTGTGCTCCTGTCCTGAGAGCTCCCTCTCTGATCCCTTAATTCAACTTTGAGATTTAGAGAAAAAATGTGGGCAGGGACCCACCATGTTCATCTTAGCATGGCACAGAGGACTTGGCGTTTGGGACATGCAACAGGAAGAACGAAGATGTGAGTGATGAATGGTAAATGCTTCATTCCTTCAAAGAATTCAGAGCCTGGTAGAGGTGATAAAAAACAAAAGCAGAAAGAGTCCAGGGAAACGGGAAGGTAAAGGGCCGCCAGAACCCTGAGAAGCCCGGATGCTCGGCAAGCTGGGGAGTGGTGTCCAGGCACTGAGCTGGGGCCTCGGGTGGGGCCACGGGCAGTGCCACATCGAGGATGGGCGAAGCAAGGAAGTCATTTCAGAAATGTGTTGAGAAAGATCACCTTGTTCTGGAGAACTGGACTTTTTTTTCAACTGTGGTTTTACATTCAGGGCCTAATGGTTTTTCCTGCCTTTCCCTACAAGCTGTGCAGTTTGGCAAAACAGAAGGGTAGGTTCGAGGCAAGGGTGGGAAAGAAGTTTGGAAAGAGGATGAGGCCAAACCCTGGGGGCTCACAGCCGGTCTGTTCTCCCGGACTCTGCTGCTAGCAGCGGGGAGCAGAGAGTGCAGGGAGGCCGCTCTGGGGTGGTTGGCAGAGACAACACCAGGGCAGGGTGAGGAAGAGGACAGACAGCAGGGTGGGAAGGTGGACAAGAAGGAATATAGTGATTTCCTATGAAGGCGGGGACGAAGATGCTGTCCCCAAACCATCTTTCCCCACCCAAATTCTTGTCCATTTTTATATTCCAGGAACCATGCAAAATTTTTTAATTCACTTGCAAGCATATACAAAGCAAGATGAAAAGGATGATATTTATAAATATCGTGATGATACCCTAGGACTAAAATCAACAGAAGGAGCACAGACGGATGCGGCTGTCCATTCTCCTGGCACTCGGGAACAACTTCCTCTGCCTTTGTTTCTCCTAAACCAAAGCACTCCCACCCTCACAGCTTTTGTTCACCAAATTCTGCTTAACAGCCCCCTCAGCCTTTCTTGGGGACCCTGGTAGTGAAGCTGATGTGAGGTTGGAGTTTCCTGCTACACAATTATAGATTGTACCCCCGTCTTTCACCCCATTCCCTCCTCATCCTCTCTGCGAATCTGGAGTGGATGCAATAATAACAATCATGACAGCTGCCATTGCTTCCACGAGCCCCTGCTCTGCGTCAGGCTCGGATTTGATTTAGTAAAGCTGCACATTTACTAACTTAGTTGATGTTCACAAAACTCCCCCAGTGATGCATATACCCATTAGCCGTTCACACAGAAGGAGAAACTGAGGCACTGACCTGGGCTCAGACATGAAGAAGCCCCAGTGGGAGCCTGGGATGTCTTTCCTTGGGGTTCTCATGCTGGCCCCCTCCCAATAGATATTTCATAGATATTTCCCACCATCTGTGCTCCAGCACTCACGATAAGGCTGCACCAGTGAGCAGAGACTGCTACTTTCCTGAGAGAAGTGAACAGGTGGGCATTCTGTACCTGCCTTTGCCTTTGCGCCTGGTTGCTTTAGAAAGGCCATTGGAGAAGGTGGTGAGATAGTATAGCAAGTAAGGAGCTTGCCTTGTAAGCAGATGACCTGATTCAATCCCTGGCACTGCATATGGTTCCCTGAACAGCACCAGAATCAATCCCTGATCACAAAGCCAGGAATAAGTCCTGAATATCACCAAGTATGGCAAAGGAAGGAAGGAAGGAAGGAAGGAAGGAAGGAAGGAAGGAAGGAAGGAAGGAAGGGAAGGAAGGAAGGAAGGAAGGAAGGAAGGAAGGAAGGGAGGGAGGGAGGGAGGGAGGGAGGGAGGGAGGGGAGGGAGGGAGGGAGGGAGGGAGGAGGAAGGAAGGAAGGAAGGAAGGGAGGGAGGGAGGGAGGGAGGGAGGGAGGGAAGGAGGGAGGGAGGGAGGGAAGGAGGGAGGGAGGAAAGGAGGGAGGGAGGGAAGGAGGGAGGGAGGAAAGGAAGGAAGGAAGGAAGGAAGGAAGGAAGGAAGGAAGAAAGAAAGAGAGAGAGAGAGAAAGAAAGAAAGAAAGAAAGAAAGAAAGAAAGAAAGAAAGAAAGAAAGAAAGAAAGAAAGAAAGAAAGAAAGAAAGAAAGAAAGAAAGAAAGAAAGAAAGAAAGAAAGAAAGAAAGAAAGGAAAGAAAGAAAGAAAGAGAAAGAAAGAAAGAAAGAGAAAGAAAGAAAGAAAGAAAGAAAGAAAGAAAGAAAGAAAGAAAGAAAGAAAGAAAGAAAGAAAGAAAGAAAGAAAGAAAGAAAGAAAGGTAGATTACTGAATCACTTAAGGGATATGTCCTGTTTCCTAGAATCCATAGTGGCATGAAGAGAGCAGACACAGAGCACTCTTTTTCTTGGTTCCGGTACAAGCCCATTTCGCAAAATGGGCTTGTACCGTAACCATTACCCAAGTTCATGGACCTGCCATCAGAACATAATGAATCTCGAGAAAGGAACCATCATAAATTTGCTTTTTTGAGGCAAGTAAGATTTTCCCAAGAAAGGGGAACTACAGATCTTTCATGGACCAAAGAAGGAGATTGAGTTTTAATGCAAAAAAAACGCATGCACGCGCACACACACACACACACACACACACACACACACACACGGAAAAAATCTGGGTAGAAATGGAGAGGTGTGAGCTTGAGTGCTAGTTTAGCCTCTCTCCAGGCAAGTGGCCACAGAGTCAGGACAACCTTCCAAGCCTTACCTGGCCCTTCAAGTCATTATGAGCAGAACTTACTTCATGCCATGACTTAGCACTTTTGCTGCATTCTCATCAGTTGAACTTTTACGTATTCTTCAAATACCTACTGAAATCCCTCCCAGAAACCCTAGGTAGAAAGACTCTCTCTTCCAACGCGGTACCCGGAAGGCTTATTTCTCTCACCAGGAAAACAGAAAGCTTGCTGTCATGTATTCTTTATGTTTGTTTAATCACTTACAAAGGTGCTGGTTTATGGGATATCATATCCTGAGCTTCTACTACATTGCCAAGGCTCTAGGAACAGAATGAATAAGAGACTGTTATGGATTAAATCATCCTTCCCCCACCTCCACCCCACCTCCCTGCCCTACTACCCTCATCACTTCCCTGAGGAAAGAGAAGTTAAGCCTTAGCCTACAAACATAACCTGATTTGGAGCTAGAATCTTTGCAGACACCATTGGGGTGCAGTGGGGTAGCAGCCCTGCCCGGCCAATGACTGGACTCCCCGGAAAAGAAAAAGACCCAGAGACCTACATAGTCAGATGCTAGACATAGGCGGTTCTTAGCCCAGATATGTTTTAAGCTACCAGGAGCCAAGAGAAGTGAGGAAGTCACTGGTAACTAAATTCTTTCTGAAGTTTCCAAGCGTGGAGAGTGGAGCCTGCCTAAATCTTGGTCTTAGATTCCCCAGTCCTCTAAACCATGACAAAACACAGATATGCCATTTCAAAACCACCCAGTTTGTACAATTTGGTTATGGCTGTCCTGAGAAATGAAGACACATGCATTGTCTACTTCCAAGGCACAAAGCATCCCCAGAGTATTGGAAACCAGTCAGGGCATTGTGATTGCGTTGTGTCTGCAAATGCAGAAGAAGCCAGGGCCAGTATCTCAGCCTTGGAGCAGGACCAGGAAGGCTTCCTGGAGCAGGCATGATCCGAGCTGGGGTTTAATGGCTGAGAGAGAACCCAAATACAGAGCTCTGAATGCCTGGACTCTCTGGCTCTTTCCTACCCAAACGGGCATCCTAGTGGCCTCTGCATGAGTTCGGATTGTGACAGGCGCTCAGCATGGAGCTATCACTTGAATTTGCAGGAAAACTGGACTCTTTAGACAAGAAGAGAGGACAGTGTGGGTGGCTGCCACAGAGAGACAGGAAAACCAAAAATCATCAGCTCCCCAAATAGAGAGCAGATGGAGGGCAACAGCAGAGGCCAGAAGAATGAGGCAACCTAAGTAAGGCAGCCTCTAAAAAAAAATAGAGTGGGTTGTTCTCGAGGGCTCTAACTCAACTGGGAAGGAAAGCAATTTATGGCAAAAGGAAGCAGGCTGACAGTAAACAAAAAATACAGTGACCCTGAGCTCCCACTGGACGGAAGATAGATGGTGCCGTCGTAAAAATGAGATTAATTTTAATAAGGGCTTTCACCAAACAGCAAACCCTGGCGGCCAGAGGCCTGTCATGGGGCTGATGACAGGCAGCGTGGCTGATGAATGGGGCTGACCCCAGCGAGCTGAAGACATGGGGAACAATCAGAAGCTTGGGCCTGGCCTCTGGCTACAAACTGGGCAGCTGCTATTTCTGCAAAATCTATGTCCTGATGTGTGATGGCCCAGAACAGGGTGCCCACCACTGGAAGCTCTGACCGTGGTTCATTCACCGCCAGTCTGACATAAGTCTTTGCATACTCACCTCCAGCAATGAGAAGGTCACTACTGACCAATGCTACAGGGATGCCCTCCCTATGGAGTTGCTCACTGTTTCCTTGGCCACTAGACAATATTGCAAAGACTGTGATGATTCCAGATACAAATCAGCTGAGTTCTGTTCCATAAACACTGTCTGAGGACTCACTGCATAACAGAGTATGAGAAAAGAGATGGTTAGAACTGGCTCCTGCCTCCATAAACTTTCGGAGCGAGGGGCGGGAGAGATGGCTCAAGGAGTTAGTGGGCATGATTTGCATGCAGGAGACCCAGGTTCAGTCCCTAACACCATATGACCCAGAGCATCACACACACAAAGCCAGGAGGAACACCTGAACAATGCAAAGAAATTAGGCTCTGGGCAACACTAAGTGTGGCTCCAAAAAAGAAATGAAAACAAACATGCAAATGAAAAAGCTTTCAGCAGAGAAAAATAGACAATTTCCTGACCCACACAATAGCATGAGACCTATCCTGACCTGACCACCGTCTGCTCCCTGGTCCCCTTATAGAATCGGTCCTCATTTCTCATGGCAAACCGACCCCCAAACTTAGTGACCAATGAAGTCCCAGGCCCAACTCAAGCTGGGCCCAGATCCAGCAGAATCCTGATCCTTTCATGGGAAGAGCCTGCTGATGGCTGCAGCCCAGCACTGATTCTCACCTCATTACAGAGGCCATTATGAGATGGAAGAGATGGTCAAAGAGAAGGCATAAATGGCTGGGAGTGCTGGAACCCAGTTCAAATCCCAAGGCTACAGGCACACACACCTTAGACCAGCACTGTGTGGGCTTGCAGCCTCTTCCCTTGGAAGCACACACACGCACCGCCGCACACACACACACACACACACACACACACACAGCTCATGCTACTGCACACTTGGTCATTATATCACTTCAGGGGGCTGCCCCCATCCCTCCGCCACCACCACACACTGTCTTCTGCACCTCTCAAGGACAGAAGCTGTGATTTGTTTGCTGTAATCAACTTTTCCTCCAGCCCCATTCCCAAATGCCTGCTATGCCAGGGCCTGCTCTAGTCCCAGAGACAAAAGAGACAATGGTCTTAAAACCTGGCACAGACATTGGCAGGGCCCCTATTTGATTTTGTATCACTTATTTACTCAACAAACCAATAAAAAGGGTCACCTTGCAGAGAAGTGGGGCCCTGTGGGGTTTATAAGCCGGAACACCTGCCAACCAAGTAACCCCAGTCCTCAAGATTATCCAGCACTCAACTCCCCTGGCATCAGACAGCCCGATTTTTTGTCAGCTGTTTCCCGATTATGTATCAATAGATGTCACACAATCAAGTCCTGGCTCCCCAGAGAGTGTTTGAAAAGTCAAAGATGTTTGTCTAATGCAAACCGATGTCATGTCAAGAATTAGTTTGACTAATAGGCCTTTAATTAGATCCTTGTGAGGTCTGGGTCCCAAGCAGAGGCTTCCCAAAGTTTTCCTTTAAAAGATAAACTATCCCTTCCCCCAGATCGCCACCATAAATCTCTCTTTTGGTGTGTGCTCAGAATAGCAGAGCAAGGCATTAAGGTGTTTCTCCTGCCAATTTGAAGAGCCTGTGTCCAATCACCCCAGGTCCACTTGCAGGTCAGTTCATCTTACCAGCTGGCCATTGTAGTGGCCCAGGTTGGGACCAGAGTCTCTCACCCAGGTCAGGGAGACAAGAGGAAGGAAATATTCATCTGGTCAACCCAAATAACCTTGGCAAGGCCAACTACAGTTCAGACAATGTGATGTGCTCATCATCCAGGGCATTTGTCTCAGGGAAAGGCACACCGAAACTCAGACAACCCTGCAGAGTGAGGTCATCATGCCACCAGGTAGATGGCAGGGATCACACACAAATCATGTATGGGGTCCACCAGGCACAGAGCAAGGACTTCATACTGGATAATGTGATTCATGTGGGCTTGTTCCTGCAACTCAGACTTACTCAGGAAACATGAATCCACATAGCAGAGATCAGCCTCGCTCTGCTCCAGGACCTGGACCATGTTGGACCCTGACTGTTTGATGACCTGTTTGTGACAAGATCACAGAAACAGAAAAAGAGCTATTAGAAGTGCTTTTAAGGAGTTGGCATGGCTGTGACAAAAAGTTTATTGTATTTCACAAACCATTACTAGTCAAAGGAAGATGGTGGAACACACTCGTGTTTCACTACTAAAGTCTGGAAGGTGGAGACACAAAAGCTTGGAGGCAGATGGTCTTATCATCATTTATATAGAAGGCATGGAGGGATAGGGTGGGGAAACTTCCCAGGTGGTCTAGAATGGTCCTCAACCCAGAACCTTCCAGCTCCCAGCTCCCAAACACTAGGAAACATTAAAAGTGATAAAGGTGTGTGTTGTCATGTTAATAAGGTGATTTTTGAATGAATTCCCCAAAGGGGACCTCCTCCTCAGAGAACACAATCATGTGATTAGTACCTTGGGACTCCCAGTTCCAACCTGTGTTCTCTGGAGATAGAATCAAGGTGCTTTTGTTGGTAAGCAAGAGAGTCAGGGAGAATGGCTCACCTGAACAGGCAGGGAAGCCTCCTGCTACCTGACCCCAGGCATTTCTTCCACTGACTGGTCCAGCATTACATCCTTGGTAATAACTCAGAGATCTGATGAGTAAGCTGCTTATCTGAGCTTTATGAACTGGTCTTACAAATCCACCCAACTACAGGGAGATGTGCTGCAAATCTAGTCATAGCTGTTTGGTCAGAAACACAGCTCAATGTCCAGGCTTCAGTTAGCCTGGACTAGTGGACACTAGGCACAGTGGGCACAGTCTAGGAGGCTAAATCACTTACCTGCAGGTGCTGAGGATGTCTTCAACCTCAGAATTGACTTACATTCTCATAATCCTTGCCAGAGTCCAGGAATTGCCCCTTGGTGATGGTAAGCCTTCACACATCCCACTGGAAATTGATCACAGGGGACACCTACATAACTCTTTGTTTTGTTTTTGGACCACACCTAGTATGTGCTCAGGAATCACTCCTGGTGGGGTTCAGGGGACCATTAGGGGTGCTGGGGATTGAACCCAATGGGCAATATACAAGGCAAGTGCCAATCAGCTGTACTCTCTTCCAGCCCTATCTTCTTGCTCCTGCCCTTCTTGCATAGTACCTGCAGGTCTGGGCATGGATGCCATGGGCCACCATTGCATAGCTCTGACTTCAGACTACAGGTTTCTGCCCTGAGTCTTGGGCAGGGACCTTCTATCTTCCTCAAGACACCAACCCCCTCACTTTGTCCACAAAGCCCTCTTCTGCTCTCATGCTGATGTCCACCCTCAAACCAAGCCAGGTGCACATGCATTGTAAGAGGACACAACATGGACCCTGGGAAGAGCTTACCAAACAATGAAGAAACCACTTAGAGGTCACTTGTGTTTTTCCCTTGGGGTTTTCATTCCCTCAAGGGAATTAAGATTCCCCTTTTGCCTCGAGTCCCCTGGTGTGGGACGAAGAGTCTTAGAACACGCTTTGCTGGAGCTATTTTAGTTTCAACTTTGTGATGGCGAAAGGACCCAGATCCGTTGTACAAGCTGCTTTTATACAGTACTATTTGGCATGTCCGTTTCCCATTGGCTGGCGCAAATTGATGTGTCCTCTTCCCATTGGCCGGGCACAGGTCGTACGAGCTCGTCTGAAACATGCCCCTGATTGGAGAAAACCCAATCACTCCACGCCAGGGACTCTGTGCATGTGCTGGAAGTGGGGAGGTGGGAAACAGGACCCTGAGCATGCGCGGGAAGGCAACGTGGCAGTGGGCGGAGTCAGTGGCGCCCAACACCCTGGGATTCAGCCCTTGGAGGACTCAGACACCCTGACGCTCCACCTCCTTTACAGGATTTCTCACGGAAATGCCTTGCAGCTCTCCTGAATGCCCTGTCTGCTTTAGCCGTCCCCTCATGGACTTTCTGCACCCCACCTATGTGGCTCCCTATGCGGATGGGAGCCCTTCCCTGCCATGTTAGACCATGAACACTACATCCTGCCACGCACTATCAGCTACACAGGCCTTGGATAGTGGAAATGGACTCTGGAGGCTGCAGCCATCACCCCATCTGAACAGAAGAAACAGGCCTGCAGAGAAACATGTTTCCCTGGGCAAGAAGCCAGACTCCAAACAGGGTCTCATGCAGCCTCTTTCAACAGTCCTGCCACAATCAGATGGCAAGTGGCTGGCTCAGTCTTTAACAATCATTGGGAGCCCTAGGAATTTGGAAATTCAGAGCGTATTGGAGACAGAGAATGAGAGGATCAATGGCAGACCTTCACTATATATGTACAAGAGTTCAGGCACCACGTTGGAATTCCAGAGTATGGGATAGTCTAGAGTCAGAGAATCCTACGGACTTACTGTCATGGATGTGCAGAATCCTCCCAAATATCCATCATAGCACCACAAGATGCAAAACAAAATCTAGACCCAAGGCAGAGCTGAGGGTCCCACCAAAGCAGCCAGGGTTTCTGCAAGTCTCCCTACTCCGGTCCCATTAGGCCAAGCCGGCATCCCTGGCCAGCGACCTCTCTGTCAAAAAAGCTGTTGCTGTGGTGCCAAGGGTGGGTCCAATCCGGACCTGTGCCACAGGCAGGAAAACGACCTCAAGAATAAGAAAGGCAGCAAAAGGCGAAAGCTCCGGGGAGGCCTAAAGCTGGCTCATACATGAAGGTCAAGGTCAGAAAGAAAAGTCCTGGTTAAAAGCAGACCATCTTGTTAGCACTGTTTGGTGCTGCTGGAGGATTTCCCAGGCTGAGCCAAAGCTCAGTCAGGTCAGCCCAGGGTGAGGAGGCGCCCCTGGAAAGGTTCCACTGAAAAGAGTTTGCTCCACTGAAGCTGGAGCTCCACCACCCTTCTTGGCCTGGATCTGCCCTCCACCGAGCCCAGGACCATGGGAGAATCTCTGTCCATCCTGAGCAAGGACAATCCTGGCAGAGATAAGTGCAAGATCAAAGGCAGTGTGGGACAGGTCTGTGGTGGGGAAGTGTATGTGTGTGTGTGTGTGTGTGTGTGTGTGTGTGTGTGTGTGTGTGTGTGTGAGAGTGAGTGAGAGAGAGAGATTGAGGGTGGGGTGGACAGGGATGTCTTGGGATACCAGGTCATGGAAGGGAGAGAGAGAGACAGAGAAGAGAGAGAGACACAGAGAGAGAGATAGAGAGAGAGAACACTAAGATGGGATGTTGGGATCAAATGGTGGAGTCCCAGGTCTTTTTCATACACAGAGATATCTCTCAGGTCTTGACCATGGCACATGCACAGAGACCAGCCACACGCTGATTGCCTGATACCACAAGGACATTAATGGGGAGCCTCTTATTCTCCCTACAACAGGTCTGTGGGACCACTATTCCCTGGCCTTGGGTGGCTCACAGAGACCTGGGAGGAGCCATGTGGTAGGCTCAAGGTGTAATATGCAGGCTTAAGTGTCTCTAAAACAACTAGTAAAAGCCCTGACCAAATGCAAACCAGATGCCCCGGGCGTGCGGGGCTGAGTGCTGTCAACACCTCTGCATTTTCACCTGCTCATGTGGGTTGCACCTGTAGGCAACGGGCAGGGAGAGCCTCAGCAGGCTACACCGCTTCAGCCCCATCGATTGCTGTGAAAGGTAGAGAGGGCAAAGGGGTACAGGAATGTCATCTCACAGGCCCTTCCCTCTCCTGATTCTATTTCCCTTTCATAGTCTGATTATGAATGTCTGAGCTTACTCACTAGCTGAGAAGTTGGGTACAGGAAGTCTCCTCCAATCCTTGGATCTCTAAGCAATGTGAAGATGTTAAGAAATATGACTTCTGAGTTGCTGGGCTAGGTCTCTGGACTGGGTTTTAAAAAATAGAGGATCCTGGTATTGTCTCCCAGAGTTTGGAAGAGACCAGTTAGGTCAAACACCTTCTTTATTTTTATTTGGACCAAAAATTTGAGACATTTATTGCAGGTTAAGCTTTGGACAGGTTCTGGGATGACTGTTGAACCAGCAGACATTCTCCTTGATTCTTCATCCATCAAGGTAGCCAGGCAAAAGAAACTCCACATGGGAAGTGTGTGACTGGCAAATGGGACCAGCAATGTGAGTGGGAGACACTAGGCGCAGAGGATACCGAGCAGCAGGGGAGTGCAGGAGGCTGCTGGAGAGAGTCAAACAGAGACTGAAGACTGAGCAGGAGCCTGGGGAGCGTATGCGAGAGCTGTAGGCACAGAGCAGCACATGCCAGGCCCAAGGCAGGTGAGCACTCAACTCTGTGCCTCCTGCAAAGAGCTGAGCTGGCGGGGGCGTGAGTTTGAGCAGGTCTGACAGGAAGGCTGCAGTGTATTTCCAAAGGAGTTCTGTCCCTTCCATACTGTTCATTATGAGGGAGAGAACGTCAAGCATGCCACTTCACATAGCAGGCCTGCAAGCATGCCCGGGTCCAGAGACTGCAGAGCAGACCAGATCGTCCGTGGCAGGTGCCCAGACACACATAACACGCCTGCCCAAGCCCTGGGCTGCCCTCAATGATTAGACAGCGCTTGGCTTGTCTATCACACAGTGATCACTTGATCACTTGACTTCCCGTAGATCATCGATTACTTGAGCGGCCACCAGTAACATCTCAATATGTCCTGTCATATGCAAGATAGCCCAAGGGCTTATGCACACTTCAGGAACATAAAGAGCCTCAAACCATTCCATCAAGTCATGGGAATGAAGTCTATAATTGTTACTGGTATTTGGCATGTAAAATACGGCACGGTAGCTTGCCAGGCTCTGCCATGCAGGTGGGATAATCTTCTAGCTATAATATAAATAATAATAAAATAAAAAAATAAAAGTGCTACCAAAGCCCTCACCAACCTGGGGAGCTGTAAGAAACAAGAGTTTTAGGTCAAACCCACAATGCTCAGGGGTTACTCCTGGCTCTGCACTCAGGAATCACTCCTGTCGGTGCTTGGGGGACCATACAGGATGCCGGGGACCGAAGTGATATAAATATTATTTTTTAAGCAGGAGCTTGATCTCATTGGTTTCTTCCAACCTCTGGGGAGGCAATACGAGGATTCTCCATTTTTTAAACCCAGTTAGGGAAACTGAAGCCCGAGGTGGTGAGTAGGCGTACCACTAGCCGCACAGCAAGGTACTGGACTGGTGAGCAATCAGACTGGAGTTGCTCTGAGAGTGAGTGCACTTGCCTGCATTCCTGGACCCAAACAGGCAACTTCAGAAACATGGTCAAGTGTTGGCAAAGGGAAGGGAGACTTGGCAGACTGAAGTCACACCACACGAGAGCAGGTGTGGGACCCTGGGGACAGGGTAGAGAATAGATTGATGTGGCATTACTCAGAACACCACCCAACCACTGACCACTAAGCAAACAGCTCGAGGAGGAAGCCCCCGGCCTTTCCTGGGGTCACCCTTCGCCAGCATTCTAGGTTCTCTATCCCAGAGCATAAACTTCTTGGTCCCCAGAAGTTTAGAGGCTGAGCTCTGCCCTGGTGCTGAGCGACGGACCCCAGCACAGCCCTGCACTCTGAGGCCACCACGGCCGGGAAAGCTCCGTCCTTTCCCCACCACCTCTGGCCAGGACAAGGAACACAGATCCTGCTCTGTGTCATCTGGGAAGCTAAGCAGTCACAGGGACAGAGAGCCTGGGGTTTCCTCAGACCCGTCATGATCCAACTGGAGGCAGCCCAGCTGCACTCCATGCTCTGACACCCAGCTTTTCCGGGCACCTGCAGGCCACTTCTCACCTCTCTCAACTCTCTCCTTATGTGCCCTACTGCAACTCTGCTCACCGATACCCCCGCCTTCCCAAACCCCACGCTCCAGGGGACTAGAGTCCGGGAACCCACCTCTCTTCTAGGAAGCCACCTCTGACCTCACCTGGAGTTGGGGTTTCTCGGAACCTGCTGTCCCCCTCCTGTGCCTCTCTGGGAAGGGAGCAGGACCAAGAGCTTCACAGCATGAAAACATGAATGGAGACTCACAACCAGGGTCCGAGATCCAGGCCCTGATGCTGATGTGACATTCCATCCAGGCCCTCCCGGGGTCACCCCTGCTTACCCCCTTCCAGGCAGCAGGCCAGGACCTGCCCTTTCAGGCCCAGGCCCACAGGCTAGCTGCCTCCCCTTCCCCTTTCCTTCTCTGGTTCTTGAGCTATGGAGTGTTATTATTCTCTTTCACCAGGTCCCCAGGTGAGAACCAGCCCCTCCAATCCCACCCATAAAAACAGCCTGGTTCAGAGTAGGCCCTCAGAAAAGTTCAAGTTACCCTTCCTGGCCTTCTCTCCCATAGACAGCTTCCCCCTCGGAAGTCTGGAGCAGGCTGTCGTTGCGGGCCGAGCTGGAAGCTGAGGTGGCTAGAGACAGCTCTGGGTCCTGGGAGGCTGCAGGCAGGCCGGAGCCGCTCAGCCTGGATAAAGGTAAAATCCAACAGTTGGGAGAGGTTGTTCTTGGACTTGACACAAATGCTAAGTGAAGAGCCCTCCGCCTTCCAAGCAATCTTTGCTTTGTGCGCCGGGCCCAAAACTAACATTTTCATAATAATTTTCCAGTATCAAAGTGATAGTTTTGATTCAAGACAGCTGAAGCCTGCAAAACCGTGCGGCCTCTCCCGCCCTCGAGCCAAACATGTGCCTCCGTCTCTATTTTAACACCTTTGATAATCATCGAAAAATGCACGGCCCCAGCAGTTTTCTCAGCTCGCTGACCAGAACAGCTGCCCCCAAAAGGAGTCGGGGGAGGTAGGGGGAAACTGTTTCCCTTTTGCAGGACATGGGCCCTGGACTGAGCACCCCCAGTCTGTCTGGCACAGGCGCCCCACTCTACATTCCATTAGTGATGTCTGAGGAGGGACTTGGCCTTTCCAGTGCTATTTAAAAGGGGGAGCCCAAGAAATACAGTAACCCAATCTCGTGGAAAACCGATATAATCTTCTCAAAACTATAAAGATCGCTCACCCGGAGGAACATCTGCACGGAAAAAGAAAAAGGTTTTAAACAAACTGGAAAGGGGTCGGGTGACTTGTCAAGGCCGAGTGTGAGGGGCCTGCTGGCACGTCGGTGGCCCGCTGTCACTCTGCCGGCGGAAGGCCGTCCTCGGGAGCCAGTTCCTCACTGAGAGCTCCAGCCATCTGGAACTCATTGCAGGAGGGAACACTGGCGTGTGTGAGAAGAAACCAGAATTGTTCCTTCAGTCGTCAATATGGCCCGGGCGCCTCCCCGGCTGTCAGAGGGCAGCAGGGGCCAGGCAGGGCCAGGGCTGGTGTCTGGCCCTCCCTGTCCCTCGAGCACTCTAGGCAGATTCTAGACTTTTCCCCTCTCCTGCTTTTCACTGCCCTGGAGAGGCAGAAAGCTACTCCAAAACCGTACTTGCTGGCACCCTTTGGGTGCTGGTCCTTTCTAGGTTCAGTGGTGCCTGGAGGACTGGAGCAACAGCAAGAGGTCCCTCCTGGAGGCAGGACTCAGCACCCTTAGAGGCACCTTAGGTGATGACTGTTGACAAAAGTGGCATCTGCCACATGTGGGAGCCAAGTCAGGGCTTGAGCTCACGTCACGTGGCCAATGCAGCTGAACATGACCAACACGAGGACAAGCACGGCCCTGTCTGCACCGTCCAGGATCCCAGGGCCTGGCACACAGGCTTCATAACGCTAGGATCCAACTCTCACAGTACCCGGGATCTTCCAGTCTGAGCTGTGGAAGGCTCTGGAAACTTGAGTGCTTCTGGCCTCCTTCCTCAGGACAGGAGCACCTGAATGTGAATGTGTGGCCTTGCCCAAACCACTTCCCTTTGGGGTGCTCCCTGGGGCTCCCCTTCCTGTTGGCAGTCCCAAGAGCCTCCCATGGCAAGCAAGGCACTGCTCTGCCCCGTGATGCAGTACAACCACACCCAACCACCCCTCCCCACAACCCCACCACCCAACCTTAACCCTGTCTATCCCCATTCCTGAGTTGGGACCCACAAACCTGTCTCCAAAACACCTGCTCCCGGGCCTCCCAGACTCCGGCTCTGCATGTTTGCCCCCAATTCTCTGGAGGAAGTTGTTGCCCAGTAGCTGTCTAGCCTCGCTCTTTCAAGTCCGCTTCTCAGAACCCTGACCCTGTCAGCTCCTCTCCTCCTCCATGTTTCTCAGAGGCAGCCCACCCTCTACCCACTCACCCCCAATACTCTCTTGCCCAGGCCCCACTATTCTGCAAGAATCATGGCACCCTGTGCCAGAAAGATGTCCCAACCTGACCCCCAGGTACTGGGACAGCTTTCTTTAACACAGATGGGAACTGGTTTCTTTCCTGCCAATCTGCCCTTGGGAAAGGCTGAGTATGTCATGGGAGCCTAAGTCCAGATTCAGGAGGAGAGCTGAGGCCGCTGCCATCTGGGACGCTTGAAGTTTGAACCTCTGGCTCACACCACACAGCCGCCCAGGGCTGCAGCTCTGCCCATGCTGTCCAGGGTCCCCGTCCCACGCAGGGTCTTGCACAGTTGGAAATGTTGCTGCTTGACTGCCATCTATCTTCCTGTTTCGGAGGGCAGACAGTGTAGGGAGCTTTATTCTGGGGATGACGTGCTGGAGCCTGGAAGGGCCATGTCTTTTTCCTTTCATCCCAGTCCTAGAGAACCGTCAAGTCACAGGGGGATGGAAGGCCAGTCGTCCCTTGACTTCAGAAGGAGAAATCCAGGAAAAGTTGTCCAGGCCTCCCTCAGGGCCTGGATGTTCTCTGTGGCTTCTGTGCTTTGAAAAGATTGCACTCTCCCCCAACGACTCCCCAAACTGGGATCTTCAGCTTAGACATCACCGGTCCAAGAGTCGGCCTCTGGCCTCCCAAATCTGACAGGAGCACCTAGAGCTCATCACCCTGTCAGAGCAACCTGTTCTGTCCTGGCTGTGAGTGCCGTGAATGTGGGGCCTGGGTCTCTGCTTAGATTGTCCCTCCATGGCTGCTTAAGCACCTTGTGGAAGGAGACTCAGAGAGGCTAAAGAAAGGAATGAATGAAAATGGATGCAGAGAAACAGATCAAGGCCCACCATGGCAGGAGGCTTCGGCAGCAAGGCTGCCAGTGGAACTGAGTTCCTGAAGGTGGACAGCAGAGAAGGTGCTGTGAAGAAGAATGCTCTGTGATAACCACGTGGGAAGGAGAAGTCAGTACAGAACTCATGAAATCTTTTACCCCTGGCAGCAAAGGGGAAGGAAGGAGGGTTGGCTCAGGCCAGGATCCACATGAAAGAAATCTGGTAATGAGGGACTGGAGAGGTAATACAGTGGGTAAGATGCATTCCTTGCACACAGTAGACCCAGATTCAAACCTGGCATCCCATATGGTTTCCCCAAGCACCGCCAGTAGTAATTCTTGAGTACAGAACCAGGAATATAATTCCTAAAGATCGCCGGGTGTGGCCTCAAATACAAAAACAAAAACATTTTTTTAAAGAAAATCTATTAACCACAGCCAGGATACTCCTGACT
The DNA here is from genome assembly GCA_021461705.1 of Cryptotis parvus. NCBI lineage: Eukaryota > Metazoa > Chordata > Mammalia > Eulipotyphla > Soricidae > Cryptotis > Cryptotis parvus. The sequence goes on from JAJIBD010024812.1 coordinate 98,674, forward strand.
TTTTTTTTCTTTTTTGGGTCACATCCAGCAATGCTCAGGGGTTTCTCCTGGCTCTGCACTCAGGAATCACTCCTGGCGGTGCTCGGGGACCATATGGGATGCCGGGATCGAACCCAGTCCGGCAGAGGCCGGCCGCATGCAAGGCAAATGCCCTACCCGCTGGGCTATCGCCTCCAGCCCCCTAACCCCTGACTTTCTTAAGTGGGCTTCCCTGGCTTCCTCTAGCATCCCTCCCCTGTTCCGGGCATCTGAGAAGCAGAAGCCCTTCTTGTCCCTATAAGCGCATCTTATTCCTGGAGCACGTCCCTCCGAGGGCAGACATGCCTCTCTCACTCCCAGGCCCTCAGCACAGCACAGTCCTAGTCACGCCCAGGTGAAGCTTCCATCCATGTGGCCACATCCCAGATCCTCCTTTCCCAGTCTAGGCAGAGCTCAGGATGCTGCACATCTCTCGCCTCTCCAGGTGCAAAGCTGGTGACCGCCTCCAGGTGCTGGGTGTAGTCGGGCCGTGTGTGAGGCTCCCAGGCTCCACCCTCCAGCTCCAGCAGTCTCGGCTCAGACCTGCGGGCATGAGGAGCTCCAGGCAGCCTTCAGGGCTTCCCAATGTAATGACACAGGGCTCAAAGCTGAGGGCGCAGGGACAGTGTCCAGGCATGCAATGGGCCCTCTGTGCGCTATGGCCAGGGTCTGAGCATTTCCACAGTGATTATTTTCATCCTCCTTATTCTTCCTGCCCCCACTCCTATCAGTCACCCGGACTCGGCACTTCATCTCCTCAGCATCCCTAGAAGCTGTCCGCTCCCCTGAATTACCACAGCGCATGTGCCAACAACTGCACTCACTGAACTGGAATCATCCATCCCCCACTCTGGTCTCAGCCCTCTCTGTCACATTCTCTGATTGGGCCATGAGCGGCTCTTCCTTTGCCTGGATCCCTCTTGCTAACATTTCCCCTACTCAAGACGGGGTCAGACTTTGCCTCCTCCAGTCAGGCAGATGCTCTTTCCTGCTTCCACTATTAGAGAACTGTCTATCATCAAGCCTGATTTTCACTCATTCATTCCCCAGCTTCTAGTGTCTAGAAGCATGCAGTTCTTATCCAAATGGATCATTTCTATCTATCATTACCATAGTGGTTCCTTATCTATCTCAGCTACCTCCTCAAAGCCCCAGCACTTGAGCCAAGAAATGCCTATCAATTTACCCATCTGGGGCCAGATCAAAGGGAGGATCCTTTTATCTCTGGACTCATTCCCCACCAACACTGCTGGGTCCAGGGTAGAGGGGAACAGGTGGCCACTAAGGTCCTATCGAAGTGCTCTTCCAGGAAGTTTTTCAAACTACCTATTATACTGGGACGTGAGCATTGGGGTGACTCAATTGTATTGAGTAACTATTTTCTCTCATTCCTGACAGTGCACTGGCCCCATCACCTGGCCAGGTGAGCCTGGAGGTTGTGCCGGAGCTGAGCCTGGAGGCCTCAGCACATGGGCCTCCCCAACCATTCTGTGGGGCCAGTAGCTTGTCCAGAGACCCAGAGTGGACAAATTTCCCTGTCAAGGATCCAAAACTCACTCTGGAACACAGGGTAGGTCTTTAGTCTACCATAGGGACCCACCATGGAGTTCCAGGTAGACTCCCAGAGGCTGTAGCCGTATCCACTCAGGTAATGATATAAAGGGGGGTGTGGTGGTCAGGGAGACCCAGCCACAGAAGGCTGGGAATCCTGCCCAGGCAAAAAGGTCTGGGAGACCTTTTTGAAGAACAATGATTTTGCTCTTCAATCTCATGTCCTCTCTTGAACATGTATGTCTTTGCTTTCTCTCCCTTCACATCTTTCTAAGTTTCATTCAATAAGACAAGGAGGAGGAGGAGAGGGGATGAGGAAGAGGTGAAGGAGGAGGACAAGGAGGAGGAGGAGAATCAGAAGAACAAGAACAAGAATAACAAGAAGAACAAGAACAAGAAGAAGAAGAAGAAGAAGACCAAGAAGAAGAACAAGAAGAAGAACAAGAAGAAGAGGAAGAACAAGAACAAAAAAGAAGAAGAACAAGAACAAGAACAAGAAGAACAAGAATAAGAACAAGAAGAGGAAGAAAAAATGATGATGAAGATTAATAAGAAAAGGAATAAGAGGAAGAAGAAGAGAAGGAGGAGGAAGAGGAAGTGGAGGAGGAGGCAGGGCAGAGAGGAAGAGGAAGGAGGAATACAGGAGAAGGATGAGAAGGAAGAGGAAAAGGAGGAGCAGGAAGAGGAGAAGGGGGAGAAGGAAGAAGAGAAGAGAAGGGGGGAGGAGGAGGAGGAGGAATAGGAGGGGAGGTCTAGGAGAAGGAGGAGGAGTGGGAGGAGAGGTCTAGGAGAAGGAGGAGGAGTGGGAGGGGGAGGTCTAGGCGTAGGAGGAGGAGGAGGAGGAAGAGGAAGAGGAGTGGGAGGGGAGATCTGGGAACCCCCACCCCGAGGTTGGTGCAGCGAGTTTTCACTCTGTGTCTCAGGCCAGATAGTGTTTTCCCTAGTCCCAAGCACCCAAGCACTAACCTGCAGGACGAACAGTGGCTCCTCTGCCTTGAGTCTCCACTCCCGCTGCCCCGGCAGGCAGATCCCTCCTCTCTTCCCTGAGTCCTCCAGGCCCCCTCCCTCCATCCCAGCTCGAGGTACAGTGTCACTGCTACTAGCATGTTCACTTGTCTGGTTGAACAGAAGAGCAAGGCTCAGCTTTGTCTTCTTCACCCTGCTAGCCCTGGCTCCTGGCACAGTGCCCAGGGCATAGCAGTTGCTCAATAAAATACTTACTGACTTAGCAGCTGGTGGTCAGGCACAGACCCTGCTGAGCACACACACCCCACCCTACTGTGCCCCCAGGCGGGTGACAGGAACTTAGCTCTGCCCAGAACCAGGCCTCTGTGCAGCCATAAATCCCAACAGCCCAGTTTCTTTTGAACGACCCCCAGAGTTAACAGAGTTCCTCCATCCTAGCAACGCTTGCCCGTTGTGATGGAATAATATGGCCTCGCCAAGACCTTGGTCTGGCACCTCTGCTGTGGCTCCGTGGGGAACATTCCCCTAGCCTGGCACGGGGGGGGGGGGCAGCTGTCCCCACCCCCCACAGTTAGTGCCAAGCAGCTCCAGGTGGCAAACCCCAAGCACGCTCAGTGTCTGAGAAAACGTTAGCTTCTGGTCACAGGAATATGACGGCATCTTGACCAGTCGCCGCCCAGGAGGCCTCAGGGTGTGCCCAGTCACCGCCCAGGAGGCCCTCAGGGTGTGCTCACGCAAGGATGGAGCACTCACTAACTGGGAGAGAGAAGGACTCTCCCCATGACCCCCCACTCATCTTTCTCCTCCCCGGGAGTGGCCCACACAGACCAGGCTAGCTAGAAAGCATGCACGAGGCTCACACACTCAGACACCTTCACCTCCCATTCCCTCGAAGTAATGTCCTTCCTCTGAGCTTTTTTCCCCTTGTCATTATGGTTTGTGGTCAGGTCCTGTAAGGCTATCATGTAAACCCCTTTACCTACTTTAAGCACTTCTTGTCCAGAGTCATCATTCCCAACTGTCACTGTCATTCTCTGAACTTTTTTTCTTCATCTGCGATTTTTGTGAAGAGGCTCCCTGGAATTTCCCAGCAGCAGCATCACTGTGTGGGCCCAGCCCCGACCAGCCTTAAGGAGGTGGCGCTGCAGCCCGGAAGACAAAGCCCAAGCCCTTTGTACCCACTCTGGCGCTCTGAGAAAGAGGGAGGGAGGAGGAGGGGAAAGGAGAGGTAGGAGAAGCAGGGGAGGGGAGGAGAGCAAAAGGAGGAGGAAGGGTGAAGAGTGGGGGAAGAGAGGGAGAAGGACTTATCGGAAGGTTTTTGAGTGACCCGCAGAATCAGTGGGGCAGCTGGAGGACCAAGTGCTAAACTGAGCAGCAACCAGGGAAAGCACAAGGCAGTGCCACCCCTGGGTCCCCAGAAGCAGCTGGAGAGGTGGCTTGTGTGGCGCAGGTGTGGGGGACGAGGGGGCCCTACTCTGGCTCTCCCCACAGAGGCGCTCCCTTTCCTGCTCTCTGAGTGGGTTCAGAGTCCGGGATTCTACCGTCCTCTTTGACCCCACCCCACCCCCATCTAGTGGCGGAGTGCTGGAACAGAGGCACCAGGTTATCAGCCTGACCACCAGCGTTGTGCTCCCCAGTGGGGGCAGATGGGAGAGCTTCTTCCTGCCCCTCTACCCAGAGTCGACCCCGTGGGACCCCAGCTTTGAACCCCAAAGTGGGCCAGAAACAGCTATTCTCTCCCCCTCGTACTTTTTGCTCAGAGCTCCAGTGTGACGGGAATGTGGGTGAGGGTGAGGCACCCCAAGCCCGGAGTACACCTCCCCTATAGCCTGGGCTCCAGAGAGTCTCTGGCTTTATCCCCAGGGGTCCCCTCCCTTTCTCCTCATCCTGGAGAGCCTGCCTCCCCCGCTGGGGAAATTATACATGGTTCTGATGGTGGCTGAAGAAAAGCGTCCCCTATTCATGACTGAACGCCTCTCAAGCGCCATTGTGCTGTCCTGCCGCCTTGGCCTCAATTGCAGTCAGGTGGTCTGCTGGGGATGGCCCCCTGGCCCTCGGCCCCGGCCTGGGACAGGAAGAGGCTCCAGCAATGGAGTCTCCATCCATCCTCTCAAGGGGCTTTTGTGGAATAAAATAGCACCCGCCACTCAGTCACTTTCAACCAAGGCTGGGCACTTGAACGTGAAAACAGGGCCTGGGAGTGCAGCGACAATGGGCGCCCTCCATTAGTCACCGAGTGCCCACAGAGGCCGGAGGAGGGGCTCCAGCACAGCCATCTCATGCATATTTATTCTGGGCTATTGGGGCCCAGCACAGTTCCCATGGCAGCAGAGTGGGAGAGAGGAGTGGCCAGGGGCCAGGGGCTCTGGAGAACCCCCAGTGGTCATAGGCCCAGCTGATTGGAAAATTTCCCCCAAGCCCCAAAACTTCTCATTTTTCCCCAGCCCTGAGAGTGGAAGCCGGCAAACCTGGGAAGTGTAGGAGAGCTGGGAACACGGTCTGAAAGTGCACAGGGTACCCATTTGACAGGTGGGAACACTGAGGCCCACTGCAGGAGAACCGGCCTTTGTCCTCTCTCCCAGGGTCTTCTAGGATGGGAGGTCATGCAGAAAGAAGTGGTGGCAGGATGTTGACTGTGCCAGCTCGAGGGAGATAAACCCTGCCTGGCCACTAACTCGCGGTGCTGAGGTCCAGGAGAGGCCCGTGCAAGTGCAGAGTGGAGTCACCAGAGCCAGGAGCGCGGCAGTGGGGGAGGAGCTCTGAGATTAGGTCACAGGCTGCCAGATGCTGGCACTGTGCTTCCAGTCACCGAGATGGGTAGAAGCAAAGTCACGTGATCCCGAGTGGATGGACAGATGTGGGGGCTGGGAGCAGGAGCAATGTCACGCTCTGCCACTTCCCTGGCACTTCCCTGGCCAAGGGCAGTTGCTCCAGGACAGAAGCAGGCATGGTGGTGGGGGGTCCCCCACTGGCACTGGGCCAGGCTCTTCTTCCTGTCTGGCTCTCCTGGGAAGGGAAGGGGGCCTGGACTCTTGATTCAGCAGGGCTTTGGGGATCCTTAGTAGCCCCCTGGAGGCCCCCTGGATGGGATTGGGGGCTCGGGCTCTCCTCCTTACTTTCTTTCCAAATGCTGCACTATTTACTTAGGAACTGCTGCCTCCAGCTGCTGAGACTCTGCTTGCAGGGAACCCCAGTTTTAGTGGGGTGCAGGCAGGTGGAGGAGCAGAGCAGATGGAAGCTGCAGCATTGAGGACCCCCATTCTCTCTCCTGACTGCCGACTCTGTCCCCTGTGCGTGGCCGAGCAGGCCCACGCTCCCTGCTGACCTCTTCCTCCTTCTCCCACATGGACAGCACATGGTAGTAGTGAGGTGAGCCGACTGGAGCTAGATTCACCGAGTGTGTCAGGTTGTTCCTTTTTTTCTGGCTTGGACTGAGTTAGTTATCCTGGTTGCATTTAACTTGTGACTAGTTTTGGACGAGGTAGTTGAGTCCAGGCACTGAGGTAAGTTTAGTGGAGGAAAAAGGAACTGAAGAAGGGATGTGGGTGAGGCCCCTCACTGGTAACCTCCGAGGAATCCAGCCCTGAGAATCTCAGATTACAAGAACGTAGTGTCCCAAAGCATTGAGGATGTCCTCTTCCCCACTGCCCCTCGTGGGCGGGAAGAAAAAACTCATTGGGTTGGAAAGTGGACAGGAGCCTCGCTCGGGACCTTGTCCTTCCTTTTGTTTTATTTTTGGGTACTGCTTAGTGTCTCCTCCAGCAAATGATTCCTGGTGCTGCTGGTGCCCAGGAATGCCAGGAACGGCCTCCCCCATGCAAGTCCCCTGCTCCCCCGAAGGGTACTGCCTAGCCTGGCTTCCTTCCTTTTAGCAGCAGCTCCCTCCACAGTCAGAAGACTAAGAGAGTGGACACAAGTCCATGGACGCTGAGAGCCTTCCCACAGCAGAAAGAACTCCAGCAGCTGGTGCTCTCCCGCCCACACTGTCCCCAAACCAGGACCTGGGGCAGTTCCTGTGAGAGACCCCCGAGTCAACCCACTCAGGAAGGGGATGGGCCCCTTCTCCTCTCTGCAGACTTCTGGCTTCCCACTCCTGGGACTGCTATGAGGGAGGTAAGTGGGCAGAGGAAGGTGCAGAGTAAAGCCCACCCAACTGACCTCTGGGGAGTCTCCTTGCAAGGCATCACTAACCCTGTGTCCCCTGAAGGCATGACAGTGACTGTCAGAGAACATCAGTCTGCTCCTCCACGCACTCTGCTCAGTGCTGCTCTTGGCTTGACACAGCTTTGTAGGGGTTTACAAACACCCCTTCTCTTTGCTGGACCTCCGCCTAAGTGAATGTCAGATGGAGGTTCGGGTCAAACTCAGCTGCACCTGTGTCCCTGCACTGCAGTCGCCGGGTCTCTGCCATGGCAACTGCCTTTCAGCTCCTGAGCATCCAGAGGGTCTCAGCACCAGAGTTCTGAGCCTTAGATTCAGTTCCCAGGGAAAAGGTGCTCACCCACCCTTCCCCCTGCACTCTGAGCCCATGTTCCTTCCAACCTGTACTTGGCACCTGTTTCCCTCAAGGGAGCCCGCTATGCCCTCTGGGAACTGATCAATACTCAGGCCTCAAGTCTGGGTCTCTCAGCTTCCGATCCACTCCTCTCTCTGCATGCTGCGATCACAGAATCGTCGCGCACAGGCCACAGACCAAACATGTGGGTCTGGGAATCTCCAGTCAAGAGGAAGAACTTGCCCAGGTTATTGAGACATTTCAAGCCAGTTTGAAATGTCTGAGGAAAGAGACTCAGACGTTTATTCATTCAACAAGCACACAAGCACCTACCTTGACCAGGTCAGAAGACCAGCAGGGCTGCAAGACCCAGCTGCCACTCCTCCAAGGCCAGGCCCCCAGGAGGGATAAGGTCTGGGGGTCTGCAGGCCACCCACAGCTTGCAAAGAGCCTGCAGGTATGAGCTCATGTCTGCAGAACCCTGGGCCCTGGGAGCAGGCTCGGAGCACAAGACCTGCCTTGTGCTTCCAAGAGAGTGCCGTGGGGGCAGAGGAGCCCAAGAAGCCCCTCGGCACTGGGGGGGGGGGCTGTGGGCAGACTCCCCTGCAGCCTGGGGTGCTGAGCTGAGCTCTGAGCTGGCATTAATGTGCTAATATCTTAATCTGGCCACCACAGCCAGCTGCCTGGCCACAGCGGGGCCCCTAGGGACAGGGTTCCCAAATTACATTATTGAATGTTTACCTAGTGAGCTGTCCAAAGAGCATTTCACCAGCTGAGGAGAGCCTGTGCACGCACAGCCCACACCCACAGCCTCACACGCGCCACCCGCCACGCACATTCTCCCCTGACTCACAGATGCTGGTGGTCCAGGGCCTCTCATACACACGTACACGCTGCCACACACACACACACACACACACACACACACACACACACACACCTACATATCCCTGCACAGCGTCCCCAGAAAACGGCCATACAAGAAGGTGGCAGCTGGTTCCTGAGCGTCCCCAGATATTCTGTTACTGCCAGGCCTTCTTAGGCTCCCTGGCCCCTATTTCAGTTCAGGCCAACAAATCCTTTTCGAAAGGCACTTTCCCCTCGGGGAAAAGCAGAACAGATGTCAGTTGCAGCCTAGTCTTCTGCTGGGGCCTTCCTTCATTTTGCCCCTCACCACTCCACTCTTCGGGTGTGGAGAACAGAGCCACTACGGGCATGCAGCCTACCCCTGTGCTAGCTCTCTGGCCCACACGAGTAGGATTACATCTTTTCTCTCCTTAAAAAGATTTGACTGTGCTCAGAGCTTACTCCTGGCAGTACTCAGGGAATCATATGCAGTACCAGGGACTGACCCAGGTTGGTCGCATGCAAGGCAAGTGCCCTGCTAGTATTATCTCTCCACCCTCTCCTCACTTTTTACTTCTTGCACCTGCCAAACAGATTATCCTTTTCCGAGCCCTTCTCAATGCTGTTCCATCTGTCTGGAATAGCCACCCCTCCTCCCCTCCCCCACCGACCTTAGCATCTCTTTTCCAGAAGCAGCTCTGCATGCCAGCAGCAGGAGGTAGATGGGCTCCAGTTTCATGGTGTCTGGGTTCAAGTCCTGGCTTCTCCACTTTCTAGCATTGGGCCTGGAGCAAGAAAATTGGGCCTCTCCTCAGTTCCCACCTGGAAAATAGGAGCAATCACAGCACCAAGCTTCAAGGTCAGTCAGCAAGAATTGATCCTGGGGCATACCACCACTGGCTCACAACTAGCACATCAGACAGACTCTACCCACCTAGATGGGCACCACTGCCACAGTGCTCTACTACACTTAAATCCAACACCACGATGCAGAGCTCACACGCAGCTGGGAAGCTGGAACTCGGCTCTCCCCAGGCTTAGTTGACCATAGGGTGCCCAGGAGGACAGATGGGTTTTGGGAGTGGGTCCATCACCTCTGGGGGTCCCGGAAGCAGCCGGATGAGATTTGCCCACCACACTAGCCGCTACCTTCGCTGTCCGGAGGTTGCAACATAATCAGCCCACCCGGGAGGGATGCTACCTCAAGACCAGATGCTGACCATGAGGCCCCTAAGTCGCGTGGCCATAGCGGCCGCAGCAGTCCATCAAACTAGTGGAAACAGTTATGTCCTTTAATGTACTGCATTCTACGATGTGTATGAAAGTTAGGCGGGAGGGAGAGATAGAGAGGAGAGAAAAGACATACAGAACCCGCCAAGTAGTTGAGGTGTGGGAGGGGGAGGGAGGTGGGGACATTGGTGATGGGAGATGGGTTCGGGTGGAGGGATGGGTGTTGGAACACTGTAGAACCAAAACTCTACATGAGCATCTTGCAATTGTATGTCTAAAAGTGGTGTTATAAAATTTGAAAAAAAAAATCTGACACCACCCAACAAAGCAGAAAAACTGTTGGTGAAGCTGCCATCTGGTGGGAAACACAGATTGCAGTATTGGACGTGTTAAATGAGCTCATAAAAATTTGACCAGGGTGTAGAACGACGAGACTGCACCATGAAGAAAGTATGGGCAAATGTGCTACCTAAGAGACGTGAGAAAGGAAGCCAAGGGGACAGACAGACAGCACAGGGGTTAAAGTGCTTGCCTGGCATGCATCTGGCCCTAACCTGATCCCTGGAACCACATATGGTCCTCCAATCACTGCTGGGAGTGACCCAGAGCATAGAGCCAGGAATAGCCTCTGAGCACTCTAGGTGTGGCCCAACACCCTCCGAACAATAAATAATAGACTAAAAGCTGTGATGGGTCTGTCAAAGATCACTAGAAGAGAAAAGGAAAGTCTCTCTAATCTGCCCAAGTCTCCACAGACTCCCTCTTATTCGTGCACATTTTATCGACCGCTGGACCAGAGCTGTTATCGACTGGACCCTATGGGGTGTCAAAAGATCACATGGCCGCCCACCTACAAGATAGTCAGACTTCTTCGTCAAGACCCTGAATGAACGGTTTGAGGCTCTTCATATTCCTGAAGCAACCAGATGCCATTGGGCTACACTGGCATGTGATACAGTCAATGTATCACATGCCAACTACTGGCAACTGCTCAAGCAAATCAATGAATAACGGGATGTCAAGTGATCAAGTGATCAAGTGATCATTCATTCATTCATTCAATATGTGTCACACACCCACTCATGATGGTCGCTTCTGGGTGCTGTGGGTGCAAATGAGAAAAAGGTGCCCTTTAGCAGAGTTTACCCTCTTAAATGTGCACAATTGGTGGAGTCAGTCTGAGCTGTAGCAGGTAACCAGAGGGAAGTCAACAAAAACTGACCAGAGAAGATGACACAGACGACAGAGATCAATGGGACTTGAGAAGGGACATCAGACCCAGCTTCTAGGAGGAAAGTGCTGCAAGGCAAAGGTCCCACAGAAGAGACTCCCTGGGCCCAAGCACTGACAGTTGTGTCGGGGCCTGCTGGAGTGAGAGTGCCAGGGCACTGATGGAGCTGGACAGGTCATGGGGCATGGTCATCCAGGGGCCCCAGCCACACAGGAGTCTGGAGTCTGCTTAAGTACAATAAAGAGCTGCTAAAGCTTGTCAGAGCCCCACCCAAGAGAGAAGCAGATTTCAAACCCAGGTATGAGGGTCTCAGCAGCTAAAGTCTCCGGGCTTTCATAGAGATGGAGCTGGGGTCCCTTCCCCACCTTTGTCCCCTCCAGAAGGCCTGTTGGACCTGCCCCACGAACTGCTTCCAGTGATGTTGGGCAAGATCCAGAGATGCAGACACACAGGGCAGAGCTGCTACCAGCTTTCCCTGTGGCATGTGACTGCTATCTCAAAACCTGGTACACTGATGTACCTGGTACATCACATTTTATAGAATTAAGTTTGGAGCATACAATCACAAGTGTGAGGGCACAATGTCTGATCTGTGAGAACATGTCAATAATTTCTTATACAGTGGGCCCAAATGGCACAATGGATCCAGCTGAGATTTAATAATTCTTGCTGACTTTCATCTAAGAATATATTCGTTGACCATATTTAGAGAACTAGCTCCAACAAGCAATATAGAATAGATTATTCAGGGAATGCTTAGGACAAGCTCAAACAGAGGTTGAGAAAAATTTGAAATAAGTGTTGTCTCTGGTAAGGAGGTAGGGGTTGGGGTTCACTAGCAGAAACTCACTACGTTCTAGAAACTCAGAAAGCGAATGCAGGAACAGAAATTGGCCAGATTTGCACATAACAACCCTGAAAAAAAGTCACGACTTTATCAATACCATTCCCATATACGGGCTGTAATGGTCAATATAATTAGTGCCGGCTAAGGGAACAGGCATGGGAATGGAAGTGGGTGGGATATGAGGGTCTTTGGTGGTGGAAACTCATTGGTAGTGAAATTGGTGTTGAACAATGAATCTTTCTAACAACTGTATTGTGTAAAACTTTGTACTTTGTAAATCATGGTGTTTAAATAAAAACTTTAAAAATAAATAAATAAAGAGCTGTGATGTGATTTAATTTGTATTTTTTGGAAACCCCTCCAGCTGCTGTGAGAGCACATGTGTTGGGGGGAGAGGGAGGAGCAGGGATGCTCCCCTGGAAGCAGGGCAGAGAGGCTGAGATGTGGACCCGCCAAAGGCACCGTGGTGCAGATGTCAGGTAATGGGGGAGAGCAAGGAGGTTGGGGGGCTGCCCTCCATCAAAAAGGGGTGCATCCATTGAAACTAGGTGGAGGATTGTGCCGCTTCCAGAAGTGAGGGAGACCCCCGGGGTAGCTTCTTGTCCCCTGACCTGCACCTCTCGGCCCTGACATCAAAGCAACCTCGGCCGCAACAGGAGTCCTGCCTTTCTCACACAGGCCCGGCTCCGCAGCATCCCCTGCCAAAAGCTGATCTCAGGAAAGAACCAGATAGTCATCAGACTCCACGATCTTCCAGGGAAATCCCCCCAGGACCTGGCCCCAGGGAGTCTTGAATGTGGAGTTTGGAATCAGATTGCCTGGATTCAAATCCCAGCCTGTCACTTCCTGGCTGTGTGACCACCGCAGCCCACCCCGCAGCCCACCCCAGGCAAGTTCTTTGCCTCCCTGTGCCCCCACTTCCCCAGGAAACTTGATGATGTTTAACCTAGTACATTGCTGTCCCTCCTCTGGGGCTTCAATAGGCCCCAGAAGAGTCCAGACACTGGAGCTGGTGAGCTACATGCTGGGGGTTTGCAGGTTGCCTTCCTTTGACAGACCAGAGACCCCGTGGCTGGAATGCTGCCTTGGGGGGCTCTGACTCCCTCTCCTGTTCAAAGCCCCGTGCCTTGGGACAACCTGCCCTGCCTCAGGGTGGGTTACCTCTGCCCCGTGCTTCCCCTGCTGGGGGTGAGGACACAGAAGAGCATAGAGGGGAGAAACAGGCAGGGAGAAGTGCTGCACCTACAGGCTAAGCACATCCCCAGATGGGGGCTCAGAGCCACCCTGGGTGGCGGCAACTCTGCAGCATAGATTGAGGGGTCAGGGGCCAGCTCAGAGCCTGGCAGCTGGGACATCTGTCTCTGCAGACAGGGGCTGAGAGGAAAGGGACACTGCCCTGTCTTTTCTCTAGAGGTTCTATCCAGGGGCTCTTTCCAGGATGCAACCACACCTCTGCGACACTCAGCCTTAGGGACAGGTTGAGACACAAGATCTGCACGGGGGCTGGGGCGAGGAGCCTGAGGCAGGTAGGCAGGTCCCAGTCAAAGGGCTTCCCCCACCACTCTGCTTCTCTACCTCCCTGGCCCTGGGTGGAGGCTCGCACTTTCCTGCCACCCCCACCCCCAACTCTGGTATCAGGATCCATTTTCCCCTGCCGGCTTTCTCCTGGTTTTCTACTTCCAGCTCACTGCTCACTGCTCCAATCCTTTGAGCCGCCTCCCCAATCCGATCCTCTTTCTTCTTCTAGAAGAAGGATCTGAGACCAAAAGCTGGAGTCCCAGGGTCCTATGTCCCAGCCTCCTCCACAGATACCCACCAGCTCGGCTGTATCTGAGGGTGTCTGACTGTGATCCCGCTTATCCCGCCAGGCCCCTTCTGGCATTCACCTCTCAGGAGTGCACCAGATTCAGACTGTTTGCTTCTATTTCTTAGAAGAGAAGGTCCAAAGAGAAACAATTCCCTGCCCTCCAGCCATACCATTATGTAACTTGGTCCAAACTCCTCTGCTATAAACGACTTAATTTTGGCAGTTTTACAAGCAAAGTGGCTCTTAAAATGGAGGGGAGGAGATGGGACAGGAAAGGGTCGATGAAGCAAAACCCAGACATAGATGATCAGTCACAGCCGATCCCACCCTCCCGCTGTGGCCAGGGGATCTAGGTTCCAAAGCCTGGGTGAGATGTGGGCCTGGGGGGTCCAGTCCTGAGTCTCAGTTTCTCCTTGAGCAGAATCGGGGCAGGGGTTTGACTAGATGATCTGTAACACCTTGATGTGCTCGAGGGGACACAGAGCTTGGGGGTTAAGGCAGCATCCTGGGCCAGGTGCATCAGGGATGGACAGAAGAAGTCCAGGCTGGAGGCTGGATGGGCTGTGAACGGCACTGGGCTGCTGGCCAGCTTAGGGAAGGGCGACATCAACCATCAGTCTATCCCCATGGGTGTCCATGACTCCCCATTGCCCTGCGGAGCTAAAGTGTATCTCCAGCTCCCCCAAACCCCGCCTGAGAAACCAAAGTGCTCCCTAAGAAACATGGACCCATACTGGACACCCCCAACACACACACACCTGGAAGGCCTGTCCTCCTGGCTGCCCCTCCTGTGAAGCCCGGATCTCTCAGCATCCTCCCAGGAATCCTGCTATTGAGGCCCCGGTCGAGCTTCATAGCTCAGCTCATGATCCTGGACAGCAATTGGTTGTGAGGAGCTGCCTGTCTGCACATTCCACCTGTGCCTTGTCCACTGGGGTCCAGGACAGAGACATCCCCGTGAACAGCCTAAGCACTCGAAGGACAGGAGTCCACTGAGTACTCCTGTTGAGAAGGCGTTGTTGAGAAGCTCAGAGCATGGGGAAGCCCAAACGGGGGAGTGAGAGGGCTCACTGGGTTCCTTGAAGAATGAGGGGAGCTGGGAAGCTCTGAGGACCATGGGGCTCCTGCAGGGCCACAAGGAAAGGAAAGCGGAAGATCAGAGTGTCTAGGGGTTTGGAACATTCTAGCAAAGGTGTGAGCTCTGTACCTTGAGCCAAATACAAGATGGCAGACGGAGGGAAGGAGACAACCCCATCTCGCAGATGGGGAGATGGAGGCTGAGGAAGGGGCGGACCTGCCCAGGTCACACTGCACTCAGGGCAAAGGGCAGTACTTTAAGGAGGAGGAATGCCCTAAAATAACATGGGAGTCTAAAAATAGTGTGTGGCTTGGCCTGCTGACTCAAAAGGGTCATGTTTTATGGCCGTTCCCCATCTACTTTTCTGGGCCCGAGTCACTCAGCCCACACTGGTTATAGTTTTTCCATGAGCTCGGCTCGAATTTCCTTGTCCCGGTGGTGAGCCCATGGGTCAGTGCCTCATTTTCCAACATTTATCTTACTCGTTTACAATTTCCCCCATGTGAAGGGCCAACTTCTCACTCCCATGTGTTTCAGCTCCAGACCTGGAATCTGGAATCCCCAGGCACAGCCTCCCCAATTCCGTAGCCCTGAGAGCCCCCCAGAACCATCCGTAAGGACCCCAGGACCTGTTGCAATGAGTTGCCCCCATAGCCCTAGCCCAGCGTCCAGGCCTGCTCTCATTCTGGCCTCCTCGACCAGCAGATCCACACTGAGCTTCAGGAAGACAATGAGGAGGAGGAGGATCTTCATTGTCATTATCCTCATTATTATTTTTCAAGGAATTTGTCCTTTCCATCTTTTTTATTTATATTTTTATTTATATACTTGTTTTACAAATAAAAACCTGTCACATATCTCTGTACACCCTTCCTCGCTCTTCCCCTCAGGTAAACTTTGTTCCAAGGTTTTTTTTTTTTTAAGATTGATTTAGTCTATTCATCCACTTTATCTCCTTCTATGGCCTTATATAGAAAACATGACTGAGGTCATTCACAACTTAACCTTTTTTCTTCTAATGTCCCTTGCTCCCAAAATCCCCTCACGCACCTCCCATTGGCTGCAAAATCATCTTTTTTTTTTATAAGTATTTTATTATACCACCGTGAGATATACAGTTACAAAGATGTTCACACTTGGGTTTCGGTCATACAGTGTTCCAGCACCCGTCCCTCCACCAGAGCCCATCTCCCACCACCAATGTCCCCGGTTTCCCCCCCTCCTCCCCAGCCCACCTCCATGGCAGGTTCTTTATTTCTTTCCCTTTCTCTCTATCTCTTTCTCTTTTCACTCCCTTCCAGATTGCGGATTACAGAACATATATTAAAGGGTTGTCATGTGTATCTTTTTGCCTATAAAATCATCTTTTTTGAGACCAGGGTAGCACTTCACTGCACAGATATGCCTTATCTTCTTTATCCAATCACCTCTCCAGGCTGCTTCCCTATTCAGGCTGTTGTAAATAACACTGCAGTGAACAACACCAACTTTTTTGTGCCCATGTGCTCATATTTTTGAGGAGAAGCGAGTGTGGGTCTCAGAAGACTCTAACTCAGACTTCTGCAGGAAGCAGTAGTTCCAAAATGGCAACACCGACTTTGGTCCCCAGGAGCAGGATCCTGGGACAGTGCAGAGGGCGCTTTTCTCTCCACACCAGCTCCAACACACCCCTGTTTTTCCTTTTGACAGTCGGGATATGTTATCTTGATAGTGATGATAAATATCCTGGCGGTGCTCGGGGACCATATGGGATGCCGGGATTGAACCCAGGCTGGCACAGGCCGGCTGGCGTAAGGCAAATGCCCTACCCACTGGGCTATCGCTCTGGCCCCAGATTTTTAATGGTGTGACCCCCAAAAAAAAAAAAAATTATCAGTATCATATCTGAGATATGGGGCAGAGCTGCTACTGGCTCTCCCTGTGTCCAGCAGCTCACAAGGCGCCTGGGAGGGATGGCGAGCTCTAGCCCTGGCCCGCCACCCCAGCAGAGCCTCGCAAGAAGCCAGACAACACCCCTCTGAATGAGGGCTGCCATTTTCCACATCCTAACTCCCCTCTGTCAGAACTCCACCCAGCAGAAGAGCTGATCTCAGCGTGGCTCACGTGGCTGCTTGCGGCCACATGGTTTATCAATAAATGCTGGAGATCAGAGGTGACTACAAGAGTATGCCATCCACACGGCAGAGCCTGGCAAGCTACCTGTGTCATACTTGATATGCAAAATACCAGTAACAATTATAAAGCTCATTCCCATGACCTGATGGAATGGTTTGAGGCTCCTTATGTTCCTGGAGCAAGCAGATGCCCTTGGGCTCTACTAGCATGAGACAGGACATATGGAGATGTTACTGGTGCCTGCTCGAGCAAATCGATGATGAACGGGAAGACAGTGATACAGTGATTTATCAAAAGATACTTATCATCACTATCAAGATAACATATGATAAATATCTTTTGATATTTATCTTTGGGCCATCTGTATGGTCACTTGGAAGTAGTAGTTATTCAAATACCCTACCCATGTTTAAGTTGGATAATTAGATTTTGTGTTGTTAAGTTGTATGGATTCTTATGTTAGCCCCTTAACACTTGGACACTCCGATGTGCAAGTGTATCCTGTTCACTAGGCCAGCACTCAGCTATGCTTATGTTTTCTTTTGCCAAACAAAGCCTTTCAGTCTCAGTTTTGGTGGATTGGAGGAGGTGGCTCTCAAGTTGTACTCAGGTTCCCCAGGGCCACTTCCGGTGACAGTCTCCAATCACTCCTGGCATTGCTGAGGGAACCATATGGGATGCCAGGGATTGAACCCAGGTTGGCTGTGTGCGACACAAACACCCTAACCACTGTATTATCACTCTGGTCCTATACAGGTTTTCTCTTATCTCTTGCTATAGTCTTAGTAGATTGTATTAAACATTTACTTATTTTGTCTAGGTTTATCAAGTTGATTACATGTTACATATTCAGAGTAATCTCTTATAATCCTTTGCAATCTCTGGTATCTTTTAATTTCTTCTCTTTCATTTCCAGATCTATTTATTAGATATTTTCTCCAAATATCTAATAAATAGATTAGATTAATTTTGGCAGTTTTACAAGCAAGTGACTCTTAAAATGGATGGGAGGAGATGGGACAGAAAAGGGTCCTTGAAAAGCCGATGAAGCAAAACCCAGACACAGATAATCGGTCACAGCTGATCCCACCCTCCCGCTGTGGCCAGGGGATCTAGGTTCCAAAGCCTGGGTGAGATGTGGGCCTGGGGGTCCAGTCCTGAGTCTCAGTTTCTCCTTGAGCAGAATCGGGGCAGGGGTTTAACTAGATGATCTGTAACGCCTTGATGTGCTCGAGGGGACACAAACTGGACTGAGCAGAGGATTTCCAACGTGACCTTTTGCCATGTGGGCACATGTACCTTCACACACACACAGATACCCTTACACGTGTGTGCACCCCGCACACCACTCCTCTCTCAGCTGGGTCCAAGAGCTACTGATTGGAACTCGAGGCATGGAATCAATTAGAATTATTTTTAAAACCTCATCTGTTTCGATTTAACAGGAAGCTTCTGTTCAATGAAATGCAGCATTAGTCAATGAAAAATCAAAGGCCCTGGATTTGGGGGCTCGGCATGTGACTGCGCAGAAGGTTCCCAGACCCCAAGAACCTCCAGTACACAGGTGCCTCTCTGAGGAGCCTCCGCTGTCCTCTGAGCCCTAGCAGGCCAGGGACTTGTCTGGTTCCTGTGGGATCTGTCTGCTGACCATGGGCAATATACCTGTGAGCACTGGGCACCTGTCACTGAGGACGTCTTCTTTGACCCAAGGATAAGGCAAATGACAAGATTCCAGGGTTGCACACAATGCATGGCAAAAATTCGAAAGGCCCAAGATCAAAGATTTTAAGCGGAGAAGAATAAGTGACGATGCACTTGATCTTAGCCAAAAGGCTAAGAAGTGATGAGTAAGTGACAATGGAATCAATGAATGATTTGTGATGGTCACTGCAGTCAATCATG